>CM021109.1:5319550-5475562 GCA_007115665.2 Sequoiadendron giganteum
CTATCCGATGCTCTCTTTCTAACCCTCTCCTATCTCCTTCCTCCTCCCTCCCTCTCCCTCCCTTCCTCCCTCCCTCTCTCTCCCTCTTAGACAAAGAGGGAGAAAAAAAAAATATTAAGAAAACCATATTTCATATAATGCGTGCACGTTTTGAAGAAGTAGAGATGCTACCATTTTAGGAAGAAATAACACACTCATATTATAACATGAGCGCATTTTTTTATTCCACTAAAAACAGTAAAAAAACTGAATATACCCATGATGTCAAGGCCCACAGTCTGCATATTCTCCTGGTTTTGCGTGTGCTCCGATAAAAATTAGCCTTTTGATGATGTTGTGAAGTGTGCAAGCATGCTTTTCACATTCCATCACCTTTTCCATGATCTTTCTACCACCTTTGCATGAAATAGAAGAGTTTCCACATTGAAAGACATATAATATCAATTGAAGTTTGAATTCCATTGTAAACTGATATACAATTGAAGTTTGGAGGGGAACAAACTTTTGAACAAGTCAAATTGTTGTGGAGTTTGAAGAAAGAAGAAGCTAAGCCTACATAATTGGGTTGAACTCCTCCATTTGAAAGTTTGGTTTTTTAGGTATGTGAAGTCTTTACACATTTTATTTCATTCTATTATGGCTTCCTTTCAATTTTGTTTGTCATTATAACCTTACATTTTCAATGCACATTTTAAACCTCCTAATGATTCCCATACATGGAAAATATCGTAATGACCCTCTTACAACATGGAGATACCCAAAATTGAATCAAATTTAAAAATGGAAGCATAGATTGTCAAGGTGATCCTACACCACACACTTATCAAACACTCGCAATGCCATTACACTCATTATGATTGTAACTTACATGATATTTATCTTATTTCCTTTCAAACTCAACTCCCCAAATGTATCTAACTATTTTTGTAACTTCTTAACTAACTTATCTCTTCACAAATTTTCCAAAAAATGCAATTTTTTGCAAATATCCATGCTTCCATTTTGAGCCTATCTTGCAATCATGGCATGCCATGTTACCACTTTTCTTTAAGGTATTCTAGATTGAAAAAAATCATGTCACATTTGTCTATGCTAGGTTAACTTTTGTACAGGATGATTGTAAGTATTATTTAAATGAAGCCTTGAATGACATATATTTTTCAATTAACTTGAATGGATACATTTTTTAGGAACTAGTTTTCATCTCATTACCATGGTATAGATAAAATTATCTGCCATGTTGAAGAAAAAGACAAAGAGGAAACTAATAGATGAAGAGAATGAAACCTTCAAAGAAAATGACAAAGGTCGGGTGGTGAGGAATCTCAACCGTCAAAAAAAGAATGGGAATTGACAACACAAAAGGAATGAATGTGAAAGCATCATTGTAAGACAGATTCATATACCATAGTTGGAGACACACCCTCTACGACAAGTGAATATCCAGGGACACCATTAACCACAAGCGAATATGGAGGGACACCATCTAGCAGAAGTGAATATGGATGAACACCATCTAGTGCAAGTGAATATGGAGGGACACCATCTACCTCAAGTGAATATTGTTGGACACCATCCAATACATCTCAAGTTGAGAGTACATCATCACTCGGATTTGACAAAGAAGATATGTCATCATCCCCATGTGAACCTCAAGGTATGTATTATTCTCCACCCTCGATCAAAGGTACACAATCTATCCCACCTCAATTAAATATTGATGAAATTCCTAATGTTGAGATGTATGCACCTAGGAGAACACCACCTAGAATTTTGCATAGAAATCCAAAGTATTTGATTAATATTGATGATGAGATTTTGCAGCACATGGAAGGTAAGATTTCAACATGCACTTGTAGAAGATATGCTGAGAAGATTTTGGAATGATTCTTTGAAATACTAAATGAGACTATAAGATGTCAACTATTTTTTGAAATGATGCAGGGTGTAAAGTATAGGAACATCATGAAAACTCTTGGGTTGAGAACATCGAATGCATCAAGTGAAGACACTATTGTGAAGAATATAATGGATTCTTATGAGAGTATGGGTAAGACCTCATGCTCAAAGGATAGTAATGTCACCCCACGTGTCATTACATCGACTTTGGTAAGCTATCAAACAAAGAGAGCTCATCTCATTAAAAAGACGAGTGAACATATGAGAATTAGTAGAAAAACTTTATCAAGAGCCATTCAAAGGTGACAAAGAATTGAGGGCAATGATTCAAATGAATTATGGCATTCTCGGGGAGACTGCCATGTAAATATAAAGAAGTTGTCGAAGCCTTGAGAACACTAATTGAAGAGTATTGGAAGAATAACACAAGTCCATCTCCGAATCAAAGGGATGCGGTAAGAAGAAGAATCGGTAGTCGGAATCGTGAGCTACATCCAAAGCATTTTTTGGATATGACTCAAACCCAATTTTTTCAAAAAATTTAAAATGATTATCCTCAAATTAGTATTTCTCAAAGATTTTTTGAAATTAAACCTTTTTATGTCAAGATAAATCACACACACACACTACTTGTTGTTGTGGACTACATATTGAATTTTCTAACCATTATGATTTTTATTGTTCTATATGTGTAGATTTCCATACTAACGATGTTTTGCAGGATTGTGGCATAGAAGCCCCACCAAAATCTTCAAGAGAGTTATTATCAAAGTAAAGGTCATATTTAATGTACTCAAATTCTCAAAGAGGTCATTACGTGATTAGAGAGTGATATAAAGCATGTAAGGTCGAATGAGGATGTTTTAGGTGTGTGTGTGTGTGTGTTTATTTGTGCAAGGGAATTCAAGAAAAAAAGGAACATACCTTTAAACATTCAAGAACCCCCTTAACTTGTTGAGGCATCAATTATCATGTATCCAAACCCTCATATCCACATTTTTTCTCAGAACAAACTCACTCCACCATGCCAAACCAAAACCCTTATTTTATGCTAGTATAAGGAGGGTTTATTCAAAGAAATGGTTCCACACCTTACCAGAACATGCCACCACCTCAGACCTTCTCAAACTAAACTGTAAAAACTCAAAAGACAATCACCCAACCTATACATGCAATGTTTTATCAAACCCTATGGTGAAACCTCATTTTTCATGCCCTTTTCCATCAAAATCTATAGGGGCAGCAACACAAACCCCATAAAAATTATTCCACTTCACTTAGAAATTTCTTATTTGATCCAATAGGATTGTTTTGGGCTCCTCTAGAAAAACCTCTCTCGGTATTGGCTATCTTGGAGTGGTTTTCATGTGGTGGTGGATTTTCACTTGATGGCAAAAGTGTCGAATTCAAGTTGTGCAAAGTTGCAAAGTGGTGCAACTTTTTCTCTACAACTCGTGTGACCAAAAGGAATGTTCCAAAACATTTGAATAGGTATTTTTACGCTATGCATGGTCCTCTTTCACACTGAAACACGCGGAATTGCTCTGAGCTATGTTCACCCGGATCGATCCCTTGAGGGTCCAAAGTGCAAAATGGCTGAAAACTTTAGCATGCTATTACTCAGCTACCATGATGGTTAGAAAATTCTCATCCGATCCTACAATATTGCGTTGGACTCCTATACAAAAAACTCTCTCGATTTTGGCTATTTTAGAGTGGTTTTCCTGTGGCGGCGAATTTCACTTAACGGAAAAAGTGTCAAATTCAAGTAGTGCAAGGTTGCAAAGTCATGCAACTTTTTCTCTGCAACTCATGCGACCAAACTAACTGCTCCAACATGTTCAAATAGGTATTTTATGTTAGACATGGTATTTTTTTGCACCAAAACATGCGGAATCGATTCAAGCTACATTCCATCGGATCGATCCCTTAAGGTTCCAAAGAGCAAAATGGTTGCAAACTTCAACATGCTATTACTCAGATACTATGACACTTAGGAAATTTTTCGTTTACTCCTACAGTATTGCGTTGGGCCCCTCTACAAAAAACTCTCTCGGTTTTGGCTATCTTGGAGTGGTTTTCTCGTGGCGGGGGATTTTCAATTGATGGAAAAAGCGTCAAATGCAAGCAATGCAAAGTTGCAAAGTGGCGCAAATTTTTCTCTGCAACTTGTGTAACCAAGTGGACTATTCCAATGCATTTGAATAGGTATGTTTATGCTAGGAATGGTCCTCTTTTTCACCAAAACACACGGAATCATTCTGAGCTATGTTCCATCGGATCGATCCCTTAAGGGTCCAAAGTGCAAAATGGCTGAAAACATCAACATGCTATTACTCAAATACCATGACACTTATAAAATTATCATTTGATCCTACAAGATTGTGTTGTGCTTGTCTAAAAAAACCTCTCTCGGTTTTGGCTATCTCAGAGTGGTTTTCATGTGGCAGCGAATTTTCACTTGATGGAAAAAGTGTCAAATTCAAGCTATGCAAAGTTGCAAAGTGGTGCAACTTTCGCTCTGCAACTTGTGTGACCAAAATAACTGCTCCAACGCATCTGAATAGGTATTTTTACACTAGGCATGGTCCTGTTTCACACCAAAACACACGGAATCGCTCTAAGCTATGTTCCACCGGATCGATCCCTTAAGGATCCAAAGTGCAAAATGGATACAAAAGTCAACATGCGATTACTCGGATACCATGACACTTAGAAACTTCTTGTCTGATCCTACAGAAAGGCATTGGGCCCCTTTAGAAAAACCTCTCTCGGTTTTGGCTATCTTGGAGTGGTTTTCTTGTAGCGGTGGATTTTCACTTGATGGAAAAAGTGTCAAATTCAAGCAGTGCAAAGTTGCAAAGTCGTGCAACTTTCGCTCTGCAACTCGTGTGACCAAACTAACTACTCCAACGCATCCGAATAGGTATTTTTATGCTATGAATGGTTGTTTTTTGCACAGAAACACACAGATTCACTCTGAGCTATGTTCCACAAGATCGATCCCTTAAGGGTCCAAAGTGCAAAATGGTTACAAACATCAACATTCTATTACTCGGATACCGTGATGCTTAGAAAATGCTCATCTAATCCTATAAGATTGTGTTGGACCCCTCTACAAAAACCTCTCTCGGTTTCGACTATCTTGGAGTGGTTTTCTCGTGGTGGCGAATTTACACTTGATGGAAAAAGCATCAAATGCAAGCAGTGGAAAGTTGTAAAGTGGTGCAAATTTTGCTCTGCAACTCGTGTGACCAAGCAGACTATTCCAATCCATCCAAATAGGTATTTTTACACTAGGAATGGTCCTCTTTTGCACCGAAATATGCAGAATCACTTCGAGCTATGTTCCTTCGGATCGATCCCTTAAGGGTCCAAAGTTCAAAATGACTGCAAACATCAACATTATATTACTCGAATAGCATGACACTTATAAAATTCTCATTTGATCCTACAGGATTGTGTTGGGCCCATCTACAAAAACCTCTCTCGGTTTTGGCTATCTTGGAGTGGTTTTCCCGTGGCAGCGGATAGTGTGACCAAGAGGATTGTTCCAACACATCCAAATAGGTATTTTTACGCTAGGCATGGTCCTCTTTTGCACCAAAACATGCAAAATCGCTCTGAGCTACTTTCCACCGGATCAATCCCTTAGGGGTCTAAAGTGCAAAATGGCTGCAAACTTCAACATGCTATTACTCGGATACCGTGATGCTTAGAAACTTTTCGTATAATCCTAAAGGATCATATTGGGCCCCTCTACAAAAACCTCTCTTAGTTTTGGCTATCTTAGAGTGGTTTTCCCATGGTGATGGATTTTCACTTGATGGAAAAAGTAGTCAAATTCAAGCTGTGCAAAGTTGCAAAGTGGTGCAACTTTAATTTTGCAATTCGTGTGACCAAACTAACTTCTCCAACGTGTCCCAATAGGTAGGTTTATGCTAGGCATGGTCCTCTTTCTCACCCAAACACATGGAATTGACCTGATTTGTGTTCAACCGGCTTGCTCCCTTATGATGGCATGCAAAACACTGGAAAAGAGAAACATACAAATGATGGTTGAGAAGTTTGAGTATTCCACACAAAAAACATATGATCATCGGTGTAGAGCACCTTGTTCCTCCATTTGATGAAGAAGGTCTAATTCAGTGGTTTTCGTGATTATCTGATGGTGAATAGGTTGGTCAATAGGTTTTTGTGGGTATTTTGAGCATGCTTTGTCTTGAATAAGGTCAATTAAGACCATTAGGTATGTTTTAGGGTGAAATTTGGTTCTAGTGATAAAAAATGTGAAAATTTCAATCTTGCACTAGAAGTTGTCTTTGTAGCCTTTGAAGGAAAATTTGTGAATTTGTATATGATTGTGAAAGAATGGAAATTTTTTGATGTAATAAGGCTATTTGTACACCATTTATGTGGGTTTAGAGGTAATTAGATGTACTCATTAGGTTGGAGGAGTCTAAAGTTGCAAATTTGTAAGTTGCTTAGAGCAACAAATTTGAAATGCAACGGTTACTTGTTTTGAAAGTTGGTTTTTAGTTAGTTGAGGGAATGGATCAGTTAGAGAAGGGTGTAAAACACTATGTAAAGCCTTAAGAGGCTCAAATGGAGGTTGTTGATGAAATTTTGGAGAAGATCTATTAAGAATTATTCACATTGTTCTCTGTTTTTTAAATTTTTGATACAAACTTGTTGATCCCGTACTTGGTACGACCTCCAACTTTTAGATAAAGAACATATTAGAATATTTTTATGAATCATTTCATGGAATGCCAATTTTAAACATGTTTTTTTCTTTTAGATAAAGTTTTTTAGCATCAATCAATTAATATTCAAGACAAATCATGAAGGACAACAATGATCAATGCTAGGGCTAACCAATTAATAATTATACACATGAATAATTCAAGCATGTACATGTCAATAAGGGAAGCACAAGTACTCAAAAAAAAGTAAGCCTCAAAAATTATACACACAAATACATAGTATACACAAATTAATACAAAGTATATGCACGAATATAAGGTATATGCATGAAAACACGTCAACCACAAAGTATACACGTAAGTTGTAAAGTATACACTTGAAAAAATGTAACTCATATCTATTGAACCATCAATTTAGAATGAAAATATGGACATGCATCGATAAAAGATATTTGTATTAACCAAATAGCCATGTAGGCATACATCAATATATGTTGGTATAACTATGAAATATATGTACAAAATAGCCATATAGGCATACAATGTCAAATATGTCCAATAAAAATATGTACAAAACTACCATGTAGGCATACAACAAAGGGCTCTAGAATCAAAATTCATTGCTCTCTATGCCCTGAAAATAAATTATTTCCCTTTCTTTTTCGATCATATGACAATAGGTCTATCGCTCATTTTTGCTATGCTCGAGGAGTGCTCCTGCTGCTCCTCCTAGTGTTTAGTTCATGGTGAAGTTTTAACTATTACAATAAGAAGTAAATACATGAATACATAGAAATTACATTATAAAAAATGATATATTTGAAAAAATAATCACTTACCGCCATCTCATGATCTCTCTCCATAGGGGAAATATTCTCACACCCATGCTTAGGTGTTCTCAAGCCCTGTATAAACCATACAAATAGAAATTAAACTACGTGAATCAATAATGGTTTCATTTTTCACTAACTAACATCTATAACAACAAATGTAAATTGAAATTTACTAATTTTCTTCATACCTCTCCTGTCAGAGCCATCGAGGATTTTATAGTAGATGACACACTAATATCCATTTCCCTCATCACATTCGTAGGTGTTTTGGCTTGCATCATCTGAAAATAAAACAACAAATTATTCAATGTAATCAACGATGTGCATATGAACTACACAAATCTATTAAGTACTTGAATAATTAGTTAAACTCTTTATTCTATTACCTCCATGTAGGTTTGAGTAAATCCACCGCCACTAGGAAGTGTTCCATCAAAACCTCCAATATTAGTTTGTCCAAAATCCAAAATCGCATATTAAATTGCCATTCGTAAAACAATGCTATTAACATGCAATAAATTTATAATTGTTTACTAGTTACATACCCCAACAATAGGTGTACTACAGAAATAAGTTGGTGGGGGGCCGGTGTATCCAGTCTCAACACTATGACCCTGCAATTTTATTAAAACCATAAAAAAATTTTAGTTCATCTTGTATTTCAAAATCAAAATTTAATAAATTAAATTCAATGAACATGCACTAACTTTTACCTAACTATCAATGCCTCATGCAAAATATCAACTGCCCTCTCCATCTCCATAGCTGTAGACAAATCCTACGTACCAGTCTCTTGAGTGTTGGTGGGGCCATATGAACAAGTAGCCCCGCAAGATTGACACACATGTGTTCGATGACCAACACTTGAAGACTCCCCTGGATAGTGCTGTAGAATAGGGCTAGTATGATGGATGACACTCTGGGTCAAAGTTTTGATCGCCTACAATGTCTCTACATCAACACTTTCCTTCATGACATAAGGCTTAACAATGTGCTCATGAGGTGGCCTAGTGAGAGCTCGTCTACCTCGTCGTGTAGGATCCGGCTATGCACCGGGTCTATCCTGAGCTGACCCCCCACCTCTCCCCTAGAAATCCCTCATATCAAAATAATTTGGGATTTTGTTTAATATGAACTCACTCTATAGTTTCCTAAGGAAATATTGTGGGACCTCGCAATTGTTGCACAGTGGGTAGTCGAAGACCATGTACCACCTATCGTAAAAATGGTCCCTAATCTATTGATTGTGGCACCAATGGATAGGAAACCTCTTCGCATTGAGGATAAAATTTTGATTTGTGCGTGGGTCAATGAATAATGAGCACAAATCTCCTTTTGTAATTTTTAAATCCTTTACATCTTTGTATGATAGTTTATTTGCATAATAATCCCTAGCCACCTGCCTCCTATCTTGCCATCCAGTTATTTGTTTTCTAATTGAATCTACATTTTTTACCATATCTTTCAATAAATTTGCTAGGGTCATTCTTTCTATGGTTGAACCATTTGGATCACTCAACCTACTGATCAAATCGTCAAAAAAAAATTGTTGTTCTCAATTTCAATCATTAAATTTTGTTGAGTGCTAGGAGGGGGTTGAGTGATTGGTGGAGGAGGTTGTTGTTGTGGTTGATTTTCATATTGAGGATCTTGAGGGTTTGCAAGTTGATTTTCATCTCCTAAAAGTTAAAATAAATATATATCAAATTCAACCTAAAACTAACAAATTCAACTTAAAACTAACTAATTCAAAACAAAAACCACAAAATCCTTACCTCTCACATCTCCTCATCGTCGTGGCACCATCGTTGCGAAGAAATAGAAATTGTTAGTGAAAAAATTTGTTGAATTGCTCCTCCTAGAACACGAGCACGTAAGTATGGGGGTTTTGGTAGTGGCTGGAAGAAAAAAATAGTCAAAATAATAATGACTAATTTTCACTTCTTCTTTTTTTTAACAAGAAATAACGCACTCGCGTTATTGGTTTGTTGTTGCCAAGCCTCAGGCTCGGCACACCGAACTAGAAACGTGAGTGAATTATAACGTGCACATGTTATAAATCGCTCACGTTATTTCTTTTCAATTTTTTTTTGAAAGGTGTCCACAAAATTGCTACCCATTTCCATGCACCTACCCTTTTACTGCATTTTACATTTTTTGGTCATACAGACACCAACACGCTAGATAGATGCCAACGCATCGCATTGTCGTCCCAGAACTGTGTTGTCATCCTCGAACAAAGAGTTGTCTGAGGTGTAGTATTGACTCCAAAAGATAGCTCGTCTAGCCCCAACCATATTTTTCGGTCTATAGAGTGACATAAGCACTTGAGAGAACTCTTCATTCTCGATCCCCATCCCAAAACATTTGTTAGAGTGAGGTAAGTTAAGGCAGCCCTTCGCTCTTGACTCTCCATGACCTGGATCCTTAACGTGGTTGGTCCCCCTCTCTTACAAGAGGTTTTCCAGGTCCTTCCCTATGTCTTCTTTATGGTGAGGAGAGTGTGTCTCATCTTTTCTTTCAACGCTCCTTTTCAAGTGGACTATGGAGACAATGGTGGTCTATTTGGAATCACCCTTTTGTTCATGCTTCTTCTTTATCTAAATTGTGGGCTACTTAGGGCTGCCCTCCTACTTCAGCCTCTATTCTATTGATTGCATAGGATATAGGTCCTATTTTCATCTTATGACAAATTTGGTTGGAGAGAAATCATCAATTTTTTCAAGGTTACCAGAGTCTTGTTGGGTATATTAGGAAAAAGATTTTAAGTTTTATGAAACAAACCTTACAAGATAAGTGCTCTTTGGATGTTGTTCTTTCTTTCTATGATAATCTAATTTTTCAAAAGTTAGCTTTGCAACAAGTGACTTTCTCTACTAGCCCTAAGTCCAAGGTTCACTCTTTATATTAGGTAAACATAGTTGGTAAATTGTCTCTTCCTCCTTTGGGATTTTATAAATTAATACTAACGATTTGTCTCAAGGAAATCCAAGGGCAATAGGTATTGGTGGAATTGGAAGAGATATTTTTGGGCTAGTTCACTTCTTTTGTTCATCTACCATGGCGATTGCTAAAAGTAATCACATGGAGACTTAAGATGTCTTAGTAGCTCTAGAGAAAGCTTGTGAGTTGGGTTGGAAAAATATTAAAGTTTTGAAATAGATTCAATGGTGCTAGTTTCCCTCTAGAGTAAGGGGAAATCTTCTCAATCTTCGTGGAGGTTGTCTCTTTATGTGGCTCAAATTCTTAGCATGGCACAAAATTTTGATTCCATCTCTTTTATTCATATTTGTTGAGGAGTGGAATGTTGTTAAATTGTTTTTGGATAAATGGGAATTTGATGTTGATCATAGATGGAATGTTATAGATTACGGATCTCTTTCTTCAATCTAAACCTCAAATCTTATTTCACTCCTTCATGATTTTTGCTGATATTCTTTTTCTTGGTTCTTGTTGGCATTGTGTTTTCTTATTTTCTTGTGAGGCTCATTGAAGGTGGTTTTGTAATAAACCTACTTGGATTTTTTTTACTACGCTTTAATGAGAATAATTGTTGTTTGGAAATCTTTATATGTAACTCTTTCAGTTTAATCAATTAATATATTTTCTCTTTTTTTTCCAAAAAAATATAATAATTGTTACATCTTTTCGTTTTGTGTTAATAAATATTGTAGATATTAAAATTATGTATTTAAAATTTTGGTTCTATTAGTTATATGAAAAAATGTTGTAGAAGTGTTTTTCTCATCATTTGTCTTACTTTACTTTATAAGAAAGCTCTTCATGACCATTAGTTCATTGATTCATTATCAATTAAGATAGAGTCTCATGTATGGTTATTGTTGGAGGAATTTAGGAGGATCACTACAAGATTAATTCTTTGTTAAAATTGATTTTGATTGTCCAAAAAATTTTATTTTAAAAAATAAAATAATTAAATTATAACATTAAAATTTGAAAAATAATACACAAAAAATTAAAAAAAGAGATTAGAAATCTACCTTGTCAAAATATTTGACTTTTGTTGATGGAGTTTTCTTCTCAATGATGACTTCAATGTTAGGTGGTTTTCCTATAAGTATCCTTGAGGATTTCCATAAGATTCCTAAGGATTTTCTTAGTTGCCTCCTATTGGAGCCTAGCTTTGTAGACATCAAATTTTTCAAATTTAACTATGTTTACCCATGTACTATATTGGATTTTTGTTAGCCCACCTTTAAAAGATGATCTAATATAGTATAAGTGAGATTTTCCTTTGTTAAAAATTACCCATTTACTCATGATGTCCCATGTATATTCATGGTGCTTGAATATCTTCAAAAAGTCCAAAAAAATATAAGTATTCAAACTATAGGGTCATTTCCTTAAGTTCTATGTATTTGTTGACATGTTAGGATATCAAAGTTGTCCATACCGACATATCCTTCATATGAATATCAACAACCCACTTATGCCCTTTTTGAAATTTATTTAAGTACTTGATGCAAGAGCATCCTTGGTTGCAAGCAATCTTCCATCAACCAAAAAAAATTGCATTTCATGTTCTTTCTTGCATTATCAGACCAGTCTCGATTTCATCTTTTGGCCGACGCTTGCACGTTTCATCAAATTCAGGGTTTGGAACCTCTTGGGGCCGATGTGGACCTTTCTAGAGCTAGAAACTGATATATATAATCTTATATAGTTGCATTAGGGTAGCAGAGGTAAGATAATAGGTAGAGATAGTAGAAAAGTAAGGGCTTTGACCCGCATGTAAATATTAGATTAGCACATAATCATTCTATAATTTTTAAGCCAAAAGGAAAGGCATGTTTCCAATGAATAATTGATTGATCATTCCTATATATTCATGCATGGTTGTCATTCTAATTCTTTGAGTTTCCATTGTGTTTACTCTTGCTGCAAAGCTGGACATTCCTATTCCTAGACCCTCCAACCTTGACTGCACCAAGTGGTATCAGATCAAGTTTGTGAACTCTAGACAAAGGAGAAAAGTTCAGTGAAGGCATTCTGTAAGATCTCTATGTGGACAAATTGTTGACTTGAGGCAGCGTGCTTGTGTTTTTCAATTGATCATCGACGGTGAGGCAATTGCAAACTTGTAGCCAGATCGTCGATTTGAGGCAGTCGCACCAGATCCTAGGAAGAGATGTCACCAAGAAGAATTCATACTAATGTTAGTGTTGTTCAAAAGATGGATGAAATTATGGAAATGATGTGCACAATGAAAGTAAGATTGGACGTTGTTGAAGAAGATAGAAGAAAGGGCTTAAACCCTAGACCTAATGATGAAAGTGATGGCGAAGAAGTTCAAGCTGCAGACCAAGTTGAAGAGACTACAAAAGAGGAATAATCAGATCAAGTGAAGATACATTGAAGGCTATTTCAAAAATAGGGAAGCGACCTAGAATGAAGATTGTGAACTATATCGGTAACCTAAATCTTGAAGAATTAATTAATTGGATAAATGTCATTGAGGAATATTTTGAGTATGAAGAAATTCAAGATCCAGAGAAAGTGAGATTTTCAAAGACTAAGTTGAAATGGCATGCTACAATTTGGTGGAAGGAATTTCAATTGGAAAGAAACATACAAGGCAAAGAAAATATTGTGAAATGGGACAGGATGGTGATGAAATTGAAGAACTAGTTTATACCTGTAGACTCTGAGATGGAGCTATTGAATAGATTGCAAAACTTGAGACAAAAGGAGAAGACTATAAAAGAGTACATTGAAGAATTATATAAGATCATTATCAGGACCAGACATAGCGAAGAAAGCAAGGAGAAAGTGGCAAGGTATATCAATTGGATGAGGGTGAACATTCAAGAAGAGTTGAGTTTGGTGAGGATGAATTCAGTAGAGGAAGCATATCAGTTTACATTAAAGGTGGAGGAAAAACTAAACAAAAGACATGAACAAAGACAAAGAGGAAGAGGAGGTAGGTTTTAGAGAGAAAGATCACATTCTGGAGGAGAAAAAATAAATGGGGAACAAAACAAGGAAAGAGATTCATACCGCAAAGAAGAAAAGGATTCCAATTCATATTAGAAGGGAAGAGATGACATAAATTCTTACCACCACAATAGAGGAGGTTACAATTCCTACCATAATGATGGATGTCGAAGAGATGAGAAAGGATATGACAAGAGAGTTTTCAAAGGAACCTCTTTCAAATTTGGAGAAGGACATAGAGCATTTGAGTGTCGCCTAGAAAGTAAGAAGATCGAAAACCATGCAAGAATTGGATATGCAGAGGAAGAACTGAAGAGAACACCAAGTTCTGAAGGAAGTCCTGAGAAAGGAGAATCACTATTCATGAGGACATAATTGTTCCAGAAGAAGGAGGAACCTAAGGAAGAATCACAGAGGAAAATTTTATTCCAAACTAGATGTAGGCAGGAGGTAAGTGGTGCAAATTTATCATTGATAGTGGCATTACAGATAACTTATTTTTTGAGGAAATGGTGACAAAGATAAATTTGGAAAGGAGAAGACATTTGAAACCTTATAGGATTGTCTAGATTCAAGATAGGATCATATCATGATGAGGTACTATGTGATATTATGCCGATGGATGTATGTCATATGTTGTTGGGTAGACCTTGGCAGTATGACAAGAAAGATATACATGATGGGAGAAAGAATACCTACACCATAAAATCAGATGGAAGGAGAATCACCTTGAAACCTTTGGAAGATGAACCTTAAAGTGAAGTATGTGCTACAACTAGAATCAATCTAGTAGATGTAAGGAATTTTTTGGATGGATTAAGACCTGAGAACTTGTGTTTTTCTTTGATTCCAAGGAAGCATGGAGACCCGAAAGGAGAAGTACCACCAGAGAAGGAAGTCACTAAATTATTGATAGAGTACCAATATCTTGTATCAAAGAATATGCCAGAAGGATTACCACCGATCCGGAGTATCAATCATTATATGGACCTTATTCTAGGAGCTAGTTTGCCGAACAAATTTGTACATTGTATGACACCAACAAAAAATGAAGAATTGAACAGACAGATACAAGAACTGTTGAATAAAGGATTGATCAGAGAAAATATGAGCCCATGTGCGGTACCAACTATAGTTGCACCTAAGAAAGATGGAGAATGGAGTATTTTTACAGATTCAAGAGCTATCAATAAGATCACAGTGAAGTATATAATCCCATTGCCTAGCCTGGATGACATAATGGAAAGTTTGAGTGGAGAAAAATATTTTACCAAAATAGACCTGAAGAGTGGATACCATCAAATCAGGATCATAGAAGGAGATGAATGGAAGACTTCTTTCAAGAAAAATGAGGGATTATATGAGTGGTTGGTCATGCCATTTCCACTAACTAATGCACTTAGTACATTTATGAGGTTGATGAATGAAGTTTTGAAGAAATTCTTGGGGAAGTTTGCCATTGTTTATCTAGATGATATTCTAAATTTCAGTAAGATTAGGGAAGAACATTTGGATCATATCTGATAGGTATTTTAGAGACTAAGAGAAGAGAAGTTGTTGATAAACATCAAGAAATGTATTTTCATGAAGAGAGAATTGATATACTTTGGATTTGTGATATCTATAGAAGGATTGAAGATGGACCCTAAGAAGGTCGAAGCAATAATTGAATGGCCTAAATGTATGAACATTGGAGAGGTAAGATCATTTCATGGTTTATAAATTTTTTATCACAAGTTCATCAAAATATTTAGTGGCATATGCACACCTATGATATAAACAATGAGAGGTGACCGAAAGGAATTTAAGTAGACATTAGGAGCACACAGGAGTTTTGAGTTGTTGAAGGAAAGGTAACAAAAGAACTTGTGTTGGCATTACCAGACTTTGATAAATTATTTCAAGTAGATTGCGATGCTAGTGGAAGTTCCATAGGAGCTATGTTGAGTTGGGAAGGGAGACTAGTAGCGTATTTTAGTGAGAAATTGAATGAAGCTAGGAGAAGATATTTAGTTTATGATCGAGAGTTCTATGCAATAATACAAGCCCTAAAGAAATGGAGACATTACATGTTATCTAAGAAATTTGTTTTGTATACAAATCATCAAGCTTTACAATTTTTGAATATTCAAGGGAAGTTGAACCAGAGACACATGAGATGGGTAGAATTCTTACAGAGTTACACGTTTATATTGAAGCACCAGAGTAGAAAATAAAAAAAGGTTGTAGATGCATTGAGTAGGAGGACTTTGTTGGTAGAACTGAGCATCAAAGTATTGGGTTTTGAAGAACTAAAATATATGTATCAGGATGACATTGATTTTGTTGAGGCATGGAAGGCTTTCAAGGCACCGATAGAGATAGATAGAAGCAAATGGTTGGACTATTTCATTCAAGAAGGTATGTTGTTCAGGAAAAACTAGTTATGTATTCCAAGGAGTTCAATGAGAGAGAATTTGATAAAGGAAAAGCATTGTGGAGGATTAGCAGGACATTTTGGAATTGATAAGACCATGACAGTGGTGAGTGAGAACTATTTTTTACCACAGTTGTATAAGGATGTCAGGAAATATGTTCAAAGTAGTAGAATTCTCCAAGTTGCAAAAGGAAACAATCAGAACACTGGAATGCATACGCCATTGAAAATACCAGAGATACCATGGGAAGATATCAACATGGAATTTGTGTTGGGATTGCCTAAGACACCGAGAGTATTTGATTCTATATTTGTGGTTGTGGATAGATTTGATAAAACGACACATTTCATACCTTGTAAGAAGACCAATGATCCAATACATGTTGCAGACCTATTATTCAAGGAGATTGTGAGACTACATGGAATACCAAAGAGTATAGTATCCAACATGGACACTAAGTTCATTGGTTATTTCTAAAATACATTGTGGAAGAAGATTACGATGGATTTGAAGTACAGTTCATCATTTCACCCATAGACAGATGGATATACCAAAGTGGTAAATAGGAGTTTGGGAAAATTTTTGAGATGTTTGACCAAAGGAAAAGCGAGAAATTAAGACTTGATATTACCACAAGAAGAATTTTCATACAACAATTCAGTAAATCGAAGCACCAAAAGGATGCCATTTGAAATTGTGACAAGACAACAACCTAGAGGAGTAGCCAAATTGAGAGATATCAATATGGAGAATAAAAGAAGTGTGGAGGAAGAAGAATTTGTAGGACTCATGGAAACAACACATACTCAAGTCAGGGAGCATTTGGAGAAAATGAACAAGGCATATAAGGCAAGAGCAGATGAGAAGGGGAGACATAAGGAGTTTGTGGTAGGAGAATCTAAGGAAGGAGATATTTTTGGTTGGAACATATAACAAGCTAAAGATGAAGAAGATTGGACCTTGTAAAATCATCAAGAAGTTTGATTGTAGAAATATATATGAAGTAGAGCTACTAGAGGAATTTGGCATATCACCTATATTCAACATTGTAGACCTATACTAGTACGATGAAGGAGGATCATCAGAGGACAGAGAAGTTGGTTTATCAGACCAGGTAGCACATCATCTAAAGGAAATTGAGAAATTTCTAGACAACAGAATTGGATGCATCACTAGGGGAAAGTAGTACAAAGAGTATCTAGCTAGATGGAAAGGAAGACAAGAGGAAGATTCGTCATGGATTTCTCAGGCTGAGGCAAACCGCATTGGTTTTCCTCTAGCCCTCGAAAAGTGAGAGGCTCACTTTTCTTCAACCTCGGGTGTCTGATGCAGGAGCATCCCTGGTTGCAAGAAATCTTACATCAACCAAAAAAATTTGTATTTCATGTTCTTTCTTGCATTACCAGACCGGTCTCAATTTCATGTTTTGGCAGACTCTTGCACGTTTCATCAAATTCGAGGTTTGGAACCTCTTGGGGCCGACACAAACCTTTCTGGAGCTCGGAACCGATATATATATATATATATATATATAAGCCTATATAGTTGCATTAGGGTAGCAGAGGTAAGATAATAGAGTAGAGATAGTAGACAAGTAAGGGCTTTGACCCGCATGTAAATCTGGGCTTAGTGCCAAATCATTCTATATTTTATAAGCCGAAAGGCAAGGCATGTTGCCAGTGAATAATTGATTGATCATTCCTATATATTCATGTGCAGTTTTTATTCTAATTCTTTGAGTTTCTGTTGTGTTTACTCTTGTTGCAAGGCTAGATAGTCCTATTCCTAGACCCTCTGACCTTGACTGCACTAGTACTAGTTTTGTTGGTTTATCAAGTTGTCAAGGATGTCATTTCATTAATCCCATGTTATTAGTCACCTCAATAACATATTATTTAAATTGTCACCTTTTTCTATCAAGCCCTAGGTCACATCACCCATCCTCTACCTTTGCAAGACATATCATTCATCACATCCACTTTCCCTAGAAAAAAGTAACAATTGTGTATGTCAATTTCAACCATTTCTTTTATATATTGTTGCATTTAATTTATGCTTCCTATTTTACCTACTCAAGGTTGCCATGATCCTTCATATCATGATGCTCTTGGAATGGTAGAAACTATTTTTGATTTCTTGATCTTTCATGTGTCATTTTTCCATAGTTATCCCACATTGTACCCACCGAGGACCATTGCAACCTTTTGTTCTATTAGAGAAACCTTTCTAATTGTGTTTATCTTGCACTATAACCACCAAGTCCTTTCAAGAAATTGAAAAGTGTTGGATTAATATTTTATTTTTGAATCAATATTATGCACAAGATACATCATCACCTTGGTTCTTTATACCCTAGTGTATAATATTGTACTGTCATAAAATCGTACCCTGTGCCAATTTCACACTTATGCATTTAGGCCTACCCTATTTATGGAAAAAACCTATAAGTCAAAATTTCACGATTTTGAATTCATAGGTGACAACAATGAAGAACTAGTAGCCTGAATGCCTAATTTGTGTAATTTTTTGGTCAAACACTTGCACGACATGTAGACGTCTTTGCGACACACTAGTGTCGGTGTAGGAGTAAATTCAAACTCCTGAAATTCACCATACTTAGACACAAATTACACAAGTAATCCTCTCCCCTAACCAATGATAGGCTAAATTGACCATTTCATATGTCAATTTTGATCGATTTAAATTTCACACAGGAACCCTGAAAGAAAAATTAATTCAAACTCTTCAAATTGACTCTAGGCATCTTGCTCTATCAACACCAAATTTTAACAACTCCAATGTTCATTTGTAATTTTATTTATTCTACAAATCAAGAACATTAAAATAATTACAATTCTTATAAGCAATGTCTTTCTTCTTCTATCTAAATCATGGAGTCAACTCACACTTCTTATTACTCTTCTCTTAGCACTCCACATGACCCACTTATTTCATGTTTCATTCTTCAATATGCAATTTACAAGTGTGCAGCCCCATTAGTCATCCACATCAACATTTTATTTGTCATCCTTTCACTCCTTCCTCCCTCTGCAACCTATCCTCTTCCCTTCACATTTGGATGTGTGGCCTCTTTTTAAACTATCCTCTCCTCTTTCTCAAGTCAACACCCTCTCACCTTTCCTTCATTGTGAATTTTCCAGAAGAATAAAAATGAATCAATATCTCCCTCTCTTCATTTCTATTTGCCTCCTTTTCTTACCATGACCCTTCATTTTTTAATTTTCTTCCATATCGTATGGTGTGGTCTGCATAATCTCTCTAGAAAATTTCATTACTCTAGAATGGGGTGCGACCTATCTCCTCTTTTGACACTGGTTTCTTTCATCATTGGCCACCCCTACTATTCTAAATGGCACAACCTTTATTCCTATGTACTGCCTCAAATTAAATCCATTTTTAATCTTATAAGGCTATGTAGGTTGTGATGTCTCTTTATCTTCCTTTGGAAGCCTCTTATTTTCTCCCTCTCACAACCTTTCCACCTCAATTTAAGTCAATCCCTCTCTAAGTATGTATTTTTTTAATTTGCATTTTATTTTGAAGATATCATCTAGAAAATGGTGTGACCTCTTAGTTTCTTTTTTTACTCATTTAAATTATTAAATATGTAATTCCCTCATTAGTATCTATTGAATAAGAATCACCTAGATGTGATATGTGGGAAATTTGAAAGAATTGTGCTAAGAAAAAATTTGTTGATGTAGATTACGCCTATACACCGATACTCCTACATCAAGCATCCTCAAAATTTTCAAGATTCAAATGTGAATATTTTGCATTCATTTCCCATGACACACGTCATAGTGACAAGGGTGCATGTGTAACAGCTCCTCTCTCTCATGTAGCCTCACAAAACTCCATTTTAACAAGAAGTCTCTTGATTTCCTTATTTTTCTGTCTTGCTCTCCCATCCTCATAACGAAGCTTTGTTAGATTTATTTCTCAATAAATATTCAAGACTCCTCTTGTATTCTAATTCATCATGTCTATCAATACAAGAGGGGAGCCACAAGTTGTTGGTAATTCTCTCTTGTTATCTTATCTTATTTATTTGATCTCATATTTTAGTCATATTCGTGATAGGGGTTCTCCTCCTTGCAAGGTTTGTTTCTTTCATACGTCTATTAAATTAGTGATAGGGGGTATCCTTATGGGGTTTTTTTCTATCACATATGTATTATATTCATGATAGGGGTTCTCCTCTTTTGCAAGGTTTTTTTCTACCACAAGTCTTTGCTTTATGCATATTTGTCTATCTCAATCCTATTTGGCTACTATGGAGGTGGAAACACCAAAATGGGGGTTTGATTGAGGCAAGCCCCTAAACGGCCTCCAACATTTTTCCCATTGTGTTTGTGTGCAGATGAATAGGCTCAACAAGTTGGGTATTTCAAATTCTAGGTTCTTATTATTTGTTTATCAGAGATAACAGTGTGAAGTACAGATGTCCCTATGGGGCACATTGTTGTCCATGGCCAAGAGATAATCTTATTAAAGTTGCAACCTCTAGTTTATATGATTTCCATTTCTATAGACCAAATATTTTAATTCTTTCATATATACTCCTGCAATTAAGTGATTTTGGTATTCTTGTCATTTGTAACTTAATGTTTATTCGATTAGATTGTATAGACATTCTTTATTACTTAGTCTACCACCTGAGTTTTGATCTTTAAGGTATTTGAAAACTACTTGCTCCTTAAGACCCCATCATCTTGAGGGTAGTGAATCCCCTCCTTTACATTTTTGGTGAAACCGATGTGAAGGAAATCATGTCAGTTTTTTTCTTCAAAATTTTAATGCTTTCGATAATGTGTTTTCTAAACAAGATTTTGATATGTTGGATGATGTCTTGGATTATTTCTTAGATGAATATCCTTATACTCAAAACTTTGTTGAGAGAACTTCTCCATCAAAACCTTCTTCTTCACAAGTTGATAAGTCCATAAATTTAGTTGTAGTCTCTACCTCCCCCAAAGGCCTGAGACCAGTCATTTATGTGACTATGGCTAGCCCCTCCCATAAAAATATTCATACTATTCATGGGTTTCTTATCAAAAGTGACACGTTAGACCTTTACATGATATTTATGCAATCTAAGGCTCCCCCTTATAGAGTGGTAGCCCATTCTTATAATACTAGAAAGAAGCAACAAAGCATTACTCAACCTACTTACTTACCACCTTCTCAACAAAGCCTTCTTCAAGCACCTAGACCTACAGTAAGAAACAAAATGAGTATGATCTTGTTGAGAAACTTCGTGTTACCCCCACCAAGATCTCACTTTGGGATTTGCTTCAAACTATTCTTGTTTACAATGGCATGTTTTAGGAAGCCTTACAAAAGATTCTATTGCCCTCTTCTACTAGGATGATGGATATTAATGCATTGATAGATCATATTCATGTAGATTCATTGAATATTAGGCTCCATTTGCATGAACTCTCACCTTTAGAAGTGTAGAAGCAAGTAGATACTTTGATGATAATATTTTTCATCAATAATATAGGTATTAGGTGTGCTCTCATTGCCACATAATGCTTGTAGCATTGATTTATTGCCTAAAATTAAAGTGGATTCAACTTCCTTTGACCTAATTCTTGTTTTTCCCCTTTTTTTTATAAAATGGAATTCAAGGCCATTTGCAAAGGATCTAAAAATTTGTAAGATCACTTTTTATATTTTCAGGCTATACATGTCTAGCTTAGGTCTTGATAGGAAAGGATGTCAATGTGATTGGTAATTTTTAATTAAAGATATAATTTAGAATGAATACAATGACAAATTTTGTAAGAAAATTGTATCCTAAATGTACTTACCTTCACCATTTATGAATAAAATTGATCAAGGATCTATTTCTATTCATCTTTCTAGTCTTTCCTATGTATGAATATTTCTCTAATGGATTTTACTCAAGCAATAAATTAAATATTATTTATAAGAAATGTTGAATATCTTAGGTATCTATAGAGATTTGTAAGTAGAATTGTTTACAGAATTCTAAGGGATGGTAATGTAATGAATTATCATTGAGCTTTAATGTTAGAATCAATGATGTTATATAGGGTTTTCCATTATGTTTCCCTTGAATTCGTG
Source organism: Sequoiadendron giganteum (assembly GCA_007115665.2). Taxonomy (NCBI): domain Eukaryota; kingdom Viridiplantae; phylum Streptophyta; class Pinopsida; order Cupressales; family Cupressaceae; genus Sequoiadendron; species Sequoiadendron giganteum. The sequence continues at coordinate 5,341,478 of CM021109.1, forward strand.
ACCTAGGTTTAAGGCACTAGTCTGAAGTAGAAGTTTTGATTATAATCTTCATGATCAATAATCTTAATGAACAATTTACCTTTCACACAATATTGATTGCATAATATTATTTACATGTTTTTAGATCTGAAATGTATAAACTTTGGGAATCTAGCTCATTCAATGTGTTTATCTATAATTCTTGATTAATAAGAGAGAAAATATTTGTTTAAAACAATATTTTAAGTCAATGGCAAGGAATCTTAAGTGATATTGTATAGGATCAACCTCCTAGGTTCCACAAAGCTTGAAGTGCAGCTCAGAGAGAATTGTCCTTGAATCCTTCTCATATTCATTGGCCAACCCCGTAGGACAATTAAGTATAAGAATTAACTATTCTTTAGATCTTAAGAACCACCTAGGACATTAAAAAACACCCAACATAAAGAATGACCACAAAAATGCATGCCACATGCACTTGAGTGGCTTCTTTAAGGGAAATTGATATTTTGGATTTAGTTAAACAATAAAGGAGACCATTATATTATCATCAATATAAAATTTAAAAAATAATATAGCATAGTACAAGATTTTATATTTAAGTGTGATAATTTTAGACATATATTCTTTCATAAGAGTTGGTATAGAATATTCTACACCATGCAAGTTTTGGTTGAAGATTATAGCCACCCAAGATCTAAAAACTTCATGAAATTACAAAAGAGATCAGCTATGAAAGAATAATGCTATTTTCTCAAGGATGAAATTGAAAATGATAGATTATGATTACATGATTCATCAGTGGATTGTTATGAATTGATGTTGTACACATGATATCACCTAGTTATATTAGCCAAGGTGAGACAAATTTAAATATTATTATAACAAGTGTCTTAATCTTATGCCATGAGACGACTAAATCAAATTTATTAAATGACCTAGACACAAACATTAAATAAAATCCAACTAGGTAAGACATGATAAAATCTTATATAGACAACTAAGACTTCTAGAAAATGAAAAGAAGACCTAAGTAAAATTAACATGTAAATAGGACCCACCAATAACTAGGTAGGTAAAACACCTATTTACACCAACACCCCCCCTTAAGTGTGACTTAGGAGTAGCTAACTATTGTACAAATGGTGCAAAGATGTAGGAATGGGTCCCAACTATAAGGCCATGTTAGGTACCCAATTATAAATGTAATCTCTCACAAATAGAGATAAGGAGAAAATCTAGTGGGAAAAAGCTTCTCCCCAAAATAGAGATAAAAACAAGATGCTCTCAAGAAGGAATGAGAAAGATAAAACCCCATGCGAGGAAAAATACCTTCCTATAAGAGAGAAGAAGAGAGACCATGTAGCCCCCCCGAATGTTGGGTCTCCTATAATGATGGTAGATGCTAAACATTGAATGTAGAAGATGATCCAAAAGTGTTGAACAATGTTCCTCCCTTTAAGAAGAAATAAGATAAAGATGTTATGAAGGATATCTTCCCATTCTCAAAAAGAAGATGCAAGAAGACAAATAATTGATGATGTCTCTAAAGAATGCTCAAGTGCCTCCATGTCGATTCCAAAAAAAATCACCCTCTAAATAGGCATTCTAGGCTACACTATAGAAGATGACAATCTAGAATCTCCAAGAAATGATTGTAGAACACAATCCAAAGAAAATGATACCTCCTTTGAAGATAAAAACTCCTCCTCCAAATACTATCCAAAATAATCCAAACTCATGCCAACCTATGAGGAATGATCATGTAGAGAATAAACAAGATGGTAAAAGTGTTCCCTTTCAATAGTTGAAGAAGGGTCATCTCCATTAAAGAGAATGTGAATGCAACCAATGATGTCTCCTAGATTTGAAATGTGCAACTGGGTGATCCCACACTAGTGGTTTACAATTTTTGGCCAAACTAGACACTGAAATTATTATTTTTAACTAAATCTTCACATTCAGGCACCTATAGGGGCTAAACCATGAAAAATTTGTAGATGATGCGAATTAGAGTCTCATAAAATTTTGTCTGTAGATTCTAAAAATGTTTTTTTTAATTTTTTTGGAATAATATTGCACTTCTTTTTCCATCTCTCATGAAAATAGATTTTTTTCATAGAGCAACATTTTTAAAAAGTGATGCTCACCGTATACAACATAAATTTTTTGTATGAAGGAAAAAATTATAATTTTTTCGAATTTAGATTTGTAACTATGATATCTAGCACTTTCATTTGGTCTCATAGTTTTTTATTGAATATTTTTTCCTTAATAGAGTTTCGAAGTCAAACCAATTGCAATTTAGACATAGGAGGACTGTATACAACATAAATTTTTTTGTATGTATCAAAATTCAAAAAAAAAATTTAATGGATCAAGGAAATCAATAGCAAGCAAAAAAATATTTTAAAAAAAATTATTTTGATAATTTTCTATTTTTTCACATATGCAAAACAGAGAGCTTGATTTTCGGTGAAAAATCTATGTTTAATAAAACTATAAAAACACATACATAATAAAACCAAAACATATTAAAATTATATTTTTGGGATAGCGCATTTCGAGGAATACCATAATCATTTGAAATAAATTTGAAATGAATTCATTTGATCCCCCAAAAGGTAAGTCAAAAGTGATTTTTTATCAGCATTTTGATAGGTGTAAAGGAGACTCATTTATAGGTATGGTTTAAAACTAGTGAGGTTCTATCCAAGGGGGTTCTTCAATTGGAATCCTTAAAATGGAAATTTTAAAGGCTTAAATCATTATATTTTCTAAGAATATGTGATTTCAGGAAAAATCAATTCCTCTCAAAAATTGTAAACCAGCTTTGTGGGATCACCCAGCTCACAAAATAAACCAACAATGTATATTAAGTACTCATCCCAAGTATCTATCTCTAGAAGATGGTGTATAACCAGATACATTGAATCATAAGGAGATAAAACTATGGCAACACAAGCATCCTCAGATACAATAGTAGATGGAGGAGATGGAAGATCAACACATGTCACTCAATCCTCAAAAAAAATACCAAGATTCAAATAACCATACTAAATTTATTCAAAAGTGTCCATGCTAGATGCCTCAATGTGAACATTTGTTGAAGGCACAACAGGAGAAAAATGTTAGAAGGTGTAGACCCAATATTGGTGATTAACCTCCCCAACTACAACTATATTTTTTGTATGTAAATCCAAAATTATAAAATAATTTGGTGTGAACTCAACAATTGTACCTACCCCACCATGCGTGATTCAAAAGATAGATAGAAAGGATATTGGTTAACAATTAAGACACATAATGAACATCATTAAATTCTCTATCATCCACGTCATGTGTTGGTCATCAATCCTTTAAGTCATGACTCTTGATATCGAAACCCATTGGGTGGCCAGCCCCCTAGTTTTTTTTACTGGTTGACCCTGTTGGATCATTATTTTGAAGTTTTCCTAAGTCGGGTTAAATATTTCCCACTAAAAAATCTTAATTTATTTATGTTGTTGGTGTGGCTTTGTAATCTTAGTTGGGTCCCTTATAGGGTTAACAATTTTTGACATGTGCAAATACAAGAACTCTTGAATGTTGTGCGATCAATGCATAAAATTTGAGTCATTGCCTGCCTTCCTGTTTCATTTTGTCTCTCATTCTTTTATTCATTCGGACTGACGGGCGGAGGACATGTTTCCCTGATGATTGGTTGGCTAGAAATAATTGATAAAGTGTGCAACTGGTCATTAAAAGGGATCAACGGTGGGATATAAATGAGGTGGCCGCATTTGGATTGTTCCCCACATGCCCATTTTCTTTTCTTGGTTATTAAAATAACCACATGGGCTAGCAGGTGATTTCCACCTGTCTTCGTTGATGATGGGCCTGAGGGTTAGAAATTTTGAATTTCAACTAGTTGACAGTCGATTGTGGGTGACGTGGATTAATCTGGATTGCTCCCTGCCATCCCATGTGGGCCTCATCCATCTTGCCAATTTCCCAATGGGGGAGCAAGCGTCTACTACATGGAGTAATCTTGAGGACCTGAAGGCATAGATATGTGGGAAAATATTTAATTGAAATCTCAACACAAGACGTGGGGAGTAAAATGTGTGTTGCTAATGTACATATATTGCATTTGCTTAAAATATATTTTAATCTGAGCCATAGATGTTGTATGAAGGATAAAATTGATGCTAGTTAAGTAGTGTGTATGATGAGGTCGCAAGATCTAATCTTAGTCGCTTCTCATATTCCCATTTATAAATTTTATACACGAGTTATGGCTCACGGGGGTAAGGGAAAAAGGACACGTGGATCATGGCTGAAAAGACAAAGAGGTGGTGGAGCCCACATACTACAAAAAAGTGTTTCCATATGGCCTCCTATCATTTGGTAAGTGTTGTAGTTGTGCATAGTCAGATATTTCATAATAACCTGATCAAATATGGATCATGGATCAATCAAATCTCCAAGAGAATCAATGGTTGGTATTCAAAAATTAGTTGAAGGCAAGCAAGCCATTATGGTTCATGCGAGTGAGCCTTAATAACTGAAAGGACATTGAGCTATCGAAGTAAGGAATTGCATGATTATTAATATTTATCTCAAAAGAACAATTCAACATTACGAGTATACTCAATACACTCAAAGATCTCATGTTGTGGTTGCTCAAAAATTTCTCATCGAAACCAAGGTGGTCGACCTGCGAAAAAATAGTAAGTCAATTATTTATTTTCTTCTAGCGTTATTGATAAGTTTAGATTTCTCAGGCTTAAGTTTGTTAGGTTTTTTCTTGGTTCGGATTTTTAGGTTTTGATTTTCATAAAAAAGGGACTTTTTAAATTCTGCATTTGTATAAATTGTGTCAAACCCTCACAAAATCCATTGGCCTTGCTCAGTTAAACTGAAAAACCCTGCCTTGTTGTACTTCTTACATTATGGCTCCTAAAGTAAAAGTATCTTCATCTAAAGGGGAGGCTTCCGCTCCCCCAAAGATCTCTGAATAAATACCTTATGGATCAATTACCACCCTCCACTAGTGACAAACATAGAGGCCAATTGATTCCCATAGGACCTCAAATAGCAAAGGGTTTTTATCAATAGAAGAGGTTCTATCGGGGATGCTAAATTACCTTATACTAGATGGGAATTGTTTTATGGTTGGTTCAAGAATAGAAATATGGGTGGCCCAGTAGAAAACCCTTGGAATTGTGATTTAGGAAAGTTAATTGTGCCAAACGTCTATATGGATGATGATTTTCTGAAGGCAATAGTTGCTAACTATGAGCCAACCATGAGGACTATTAGAACATATGATGGAAAAGAAATGGTTAAGATCACTAAGGAGGAATTGGGTCTTGTTTGCAAGCTTATTGAATGGAATGATGAAATGCATAAGATAAATGAAGATGCTCTTAGGAAAGAGTATGAAAAGAACAATATTTCATTCAAAGTCCACATCTTACCAAGGTTTCTAGCAGAAATTGCAGGACGAAAGATTGTGGTAGGATCACATCATAAGGAGCCTTTCCTTGTTAACTATTTTGTTCCTTATTTCAAAAGGACCTTCTATTCCATTTTCCAAATAACTGGTTATGATCCAGTCTCTGGAATGCCAATGGCATGGATGTATATGGCTGCCCATATCTAGCATCCCCAATATTGTGCAATATATGATTATGCAGGATTTATTTATGAAAGAATGCATGAGGGACTGGTAAGATTAAAGAAAGGTCAATCTGGGGTAAGATGTAGCTGGTACTCACTGCTAATGCATATGTTTTTATACAAAGGTGCAATTTAATTTAGACAAAATATTGACTTGGAAAGAAAGACGGGAGACTTGGATCTACTCGTGCAATTTTGGACCACAATCTTGGACAAAGATGATAAGACATATGATTATGTCACATTCCAATTCTTTTTTTCTTTTGAACTAAAGAGAGCCTTGATTGCGAAGTTATCCTGAGTTCTTTTTGTTCTACATGATTTCTTGAGACCAAAGGAAAGAAGACTTGAGATAGGCGTTGATCATAATTGGGGAGATTTTATCTCACTCCCTAATTTCACTATCTTCAGAGTATATGGTTCCAAAGTAGCACCTCACTTATTGTCGAGGTTTGTACCAAAAATAATTGGTTTCCTTGAGGATACGTGGCAACTAGGAAATGTTGAGAATGATCATTTGTTGAATCAGGGAAAGGGAACTTTCTTTCCTTCATACACATGTTTCTTTGATTTTGTAATGACCAAAGGAGGTTGGAATAACATCATTGAAGTACTCAAAACATACCTTATGTAGAGGACAATCGAGAGGGTCAGATATGATCCTGAAGCTTTTATGGCTTGGTTAAATGAGAGAAACAAGAGCTACAAATATGTCCACATTTCCAATATCTAGAAGATGCAATAAGGAATATTTCAGACACTTTGGAATAGGAAAAGAGGTTAGCAAGGTGGGTTGCATTCAATAAGCTACAAAGGAAAATAAAGTAGGAAGAGCCTGATTTCAAGGTCCTCCTAGAGGCTGGGGATATAATACCAAAGGTGGAGCATGCAACAAGGAATTTTGATTCAATAATATGCCACCTTGAAACTAAAGGGGTAGTCAGTAAAGATAAAGGGAAGGCTCCAATTACATAAGAAAAGAGAGGGGGAGGCATCCCTACTATAGGAGAAGAGTCTACATCACAAGCCCTTGAGGCACCAAAATAAAGTTTTTTATAAGGAGAAAGAGTAAGGTAAGGAAATTTGGTGAAGCCTATTCTCCCACTCAACATGAGGAACACAAACCTCCTTCTCCTATGCTACAGGTACCACCCCCATCTCCACCAAGGCCAATAGAGCCTGAAATTGTGGATGTTGATTCTCCACCACCTAGTGAAATACCACATGGGGAGACACCATTGAAAAGACAAAAGATTGAGGCCACTAGTTTAGTGGATTATGATGATGAAGGCTCCATTGATGATATTTGGGTATCAGAGCAGGAAATTCAGGAAGGAGTGCCTACTACATCTGTAGTGAGGGAAAAAATCAATTGGGAAAAAGATTAAGTAATTTTTATCTTAGAGGGATCAATGGAAGTGATGATATGTGGATTGATGCATGTCCCAAATTCTTGGATGATAACTCATTTGTAAAGACTCAAGATTTTATGGAGTTTGTATACATGGCTAAAAGAGTTGAGTATATAGAAAGGAGCCTTCAAGAATTTCCCGATTTTATCATTTAGAAAAAGGTGGTAAATGAGATGAGAGCCAAGTTCCAAAACATGACTGCAAAAGAGGGTCGGTAATTGGTGAGAACTAGTGGCATCTTGTTGCTTCTAGAATGGGATCTATCTTCAGCTATAGCTTTCAAGACAATGAAGAAATGTGGCAGACCTCTTTATGATATAGAAGAAGAAGCTTCACTTGCATTATAGAGATCTACTTTCAGTGAGGAATAGGAAGCCTTGGCTATATGGTCTTTAGCCCCAAGCACAAGAAAGTTGGACATTGTTGAGCCTACACCTAGTTATAGTGGAGGCCTAATAATAAAAAGAGTATCAAAAACATTGACCTTAGAAGCTACAAATATGTCAATTCATGTTGCACAGTTCACAAGGGCAACTATGGAGTCGGTGACAGCTCAAAAGGATAAACTCAAAATAGAATTAAAAAATTTGTTGATTAAGTATGGAGATCTTGAGAGAGATAATATGCAATTACATACAAAGGTAGCATTATTGGAAGATGTGTTGCAAAAGTTACAACCTGTAAAGATCAAGAAAGATGATATTGAATCTCCCACTACTGTACAAGAGAATGCATTCCTCGAGTTTACTACTGATGTAATTTCTTCATGGGAAATTATGCCATATAATATGGGAAGTGTGCCCATTTCAATAGTATAACCCAGTGCATCAAAAGGGCCACAAGCAAAAGGAAATATCAATAGGGAAGAATTGCTTAGGCAATTAAATGAATACAAGGAAAAATGTAAAAATCATGATGAAGAGGCTTTTAAGAGCAATATGAGAATTGTCACTGCAGTACTAGAACATCTACATAGAAGAGTGAATAAAAAATTGAATAGTATTCACTACAATTATTCATCCATGGTTGATGCCATCAAAATGTTTGATATTGACAGAGAAAGCGCCATTCCACTCATGGAAATATGTATCCCAAGGAAGCAGGAATTGATATTGATAGGAATTGGTATTAAGCAAGATCCCAATCCACCTTAAAGATTTAAGCCTACTGTGTTTCTCATGAATAAGATTGAGGGATATAGAGGAAATGTTGAAATATTGGAGAATAGGATAAAGGAATTGGTAAAATCATTCCATGAATCTCAACATGTCCTTCTTCCATCCATCTTAAGGGATGATGGTAGCATTAAGAGTCTAAAGGAGTGGAGAAGTGAAGTTAATAATGTTATTTCAGATCAAGCTATGAAAATCTATCAAATAATTGATATGGACACATTAACAGTAAATATGGATATGTTAGTCCATGCTAAGACTGTCCTGCTAGAATTTGATACAGAAGCTAACCAAATTGTTACCAAGTATGCACCTTATAGACAAAGTGTTGATGAAGCAATGAATTTTTATTGGCCTATTGAAGAAGAATTTCTAGCATGGAAAGACAGGTACTTGGAAGGAGTAGGAGGTCCGACACTAAGGGTGGCAAGTCACTAATTTGAAATTTTGAAGTATGCAACTAGGATGAATAACAAATAGATGGGAATGTACTATATAGCCTGGATTTAGTACAGATTAGGCTTTTGTTAAAGTATGGAGAAATATAGTGTCTTATTCAAATCTAATTTGATGATAAGGTTGCAGACATGGTTTTACCTTTTATCTTTTTCTACTTTCTTCATGCTTTTTCTTCTTTTAACTTTGTGTGCATGGGCACAAGTTTTGAGATAACTACTTGGTTGTACCCATTTTGAAAATTGGACCCGATCTTCAGCAACAAATGAAGACTACATTCATTTCTTCACATGTCTTCCACCTCTTGGGAGTGCATTGTAACTAAATGGGAGAATATTTGATATACCGGTCCAATAGGGTTTTGACATGTGTAATTTATGGCCTGAGGCTTGTTTTTCTCATTTTTTTCTATAAGAAGGAATTCAGGGCCAGAAAGTAGGGGTTCATTGTTTATGTAATTGACACTGTGAATTGTAAGAGGAATACTAAGCAAAATATATACAAACAAATACCAATTTTGTGGCTATTGTCTCTCCTTGTGCTCGTTTTATGAGTTATGAATGAAATTAATCCAAACTATATTTTATTTGTTTCCATTGTTCACCAGTGGATGTTTGATTTCATTCTTTCTTATCGATTCAATGAATTTATGTAAATGCTTGGATGAGATTACTAACTCATAAAAATCAAGTGCTAGGATATTGTTAAGTAGTATTAGTCATGAATGTAATGGGGAATGTTGTAATGCAATATCTCTTGAAATTGTATGTTGCTATTCTTGGATTTTTATCTAGTTATATAGGTTGATTGTGACTCGGTGCTTAGGATTAATGTACTAGTTCATGCAAAGTACTTGTGATTCAATTTTTGTATTGATTTGCCAGCCAATCACTTTTAATTTACAAAATTTTATATGAATACCATTGTAAGTGTTTCGTGTTGATGTCCCGCCTTCTCATGCTCTAAGTATAACACATTAATGAGTAAGCTACCAACTTATTTAATGTATTGGGATCTTGAGAAACTTTATGAGCAGTATTTGTTATTGACAATGTGTTTGATTATAACTGTATGAAGTTATAAGAATACATCTTTGGATAACCCTCCCGGGTTTTATAGAGCCCAAAGTGTAGGAGTATAAGTTTTGTAGCTTCCACTCATTTGTTGGCCAATCCCTTTGGGGTACTGATTATTGGAAATGGTAAAATCTATAGGTATGTTTGGAGATAATTTTGGCTCTTAAACAATAACGAACAAGTGGATCCCTTCTTAAAAATACACATATATGTGGTGTTATCCATTATGATGTGTCATGACGAACAAGACTTAAATCAAGTGAACAAACTATTGGATGAAGCCATGTGATGTGAGGCTCCTTAGTCAATTATCCACCTCTTTGACTCAAAGTTTACAACTGCAACAAGTTCTTACCCCTTATTTCTATAGGACTTTCATGAAGAAGAAGAAGAAGAAAATTTTGATGTTGAAATAAAATTCATTTGATTATTTTGAATAAGATTCTTCAACTCATCAATTTTTTTGAATAACATTGATGTTCATCATGCCCAATTTTCTTGCAATATGGACATGTAGGCTTCTCCTTCTTAGATGATTCCCCTTTAGAGGGAGAGGATTCAAATTATTTATGTGGCTTTTTATTTTCTTCTTTATCTTCTTATCAAGATTCCTCGGTTCTTTCTATACCTTAGAGTCACTAGCCAATAATGATTGTGACTTGAAAGAATTGATTATACCCGTATGAGTTAATTTTGCTTCCACTTGGATTAGGAGATTTTTAAATTCATCAAATATAGGATCAACATATGATTCTCCCATAGAAATTTGATGGGTATGAAAGCCAAAATAAACACTGAATACTCAAGACCAATCTTGGATAACACATTCAAAATCAAAGGTAAATCCTCTCTATCAATATTGCAATCTTTCAATTGTGTTCTTAGTTGTTTAATCTTGGAGATGTAGTCTTGGATGTGATCAAAAAAATTAGGATCAAGATTTATCAAATCATTATCAATCTAATATCCCCTAATCTTATCAATTGTACCATATAATTTTTAAAAAGTCTCCCAAGCCTCTTTAGGTGTTTTGCATGATTTAAAATTAAATTGTAAATCAAATTAGACTAATGATATGCATCCAAATATTTTCTCACGATCAAGATCCTACTTTGCCAATTTTTTAGCACCAGTAAGTTGAGGAATGCTTTCCTTTAGATAGCCAAGGAAAACCTTTCCCATGAGATAATTCCATATTGATTTTCTCCATGAAGCATACTTATATGGAGTTAGGAGTTCAATTTGAGATTTCCTCATTGCAGAAACACACAAGTAAAAAAAAGCAATCAAACTGATGCAGGAGCATCCAGTGGTGTAAGGGAAATCCTACATCACCTAAAAATATATTTACCATCATTTATCTTTTTGTAGATGTTTTTGCATTTCTTGATACCCTTTTCATCGAAGAAGTCCCAACTTTCAGAACTGCTTTTCTGTTTTTTCTACTCAACTACTATTTTTAGCAGGTGCGAATTTGAAGGCGTGCAAAGGAAAAAATTTTAGGGAAGCTTCAAGATAGAAAAATAAGCACTTTGGCCAAATAATCAGGTCAAGATCATTCCTGGTTTGAAAGTTATTCAAGTTTTAGTTTCTATTTTTTGCCCTAAAAAATCTTCTGAGCCCTGTTTGAGGCACTAAACGGTCTTGTATGGGCCCAAAAATTGTTGAAACCAACAAAGCGAGTTCTTAATGTGTTCTTCACTCTTAGACCTTTCCAACGGTTCAAACGGTTTGAAAAATAGAGTCCCAGATCAAAAGTTATGGCTTCCGGAAGTTGGTCAATTTTTGGAAAATTGGCAATTCTCGAATTAGGACTCAATTTTTGAATTTAAATTGTAATTTTGGGTGCCAAACTGCCAAAACTCATTATTCAAAGGTAGTTTTGGGCTCCAATCCAGATGGGGGGTTATTTATGGGCTATGTTTCTGATTTTTTGAGAGCCTTTTGGGGAAAGAGCGCACAGTGAGAGAAGGGGAATTTCTGTAGTTTCTATAATTTTGCATGTATTGTAGAACTCGAGGATTTGAGATCCTCTGCATGTAATATTTTCATATTTAGAATATTAATAATAATGTTTGGTTGTGTGTGTTATTTTCTGTGTCTCAGGTTGCAACCTCATCAAGTGGTATCAAAGCAGGTTTTCTTGAGCGTGTGGACAGATCATCGATCATGAGGCAGTTCGCACTAGGACTGTGGTTGTGGGTTCGAGATATTCAAGATGCCTCCAAGAGTACTGAGTGGTAGGCAAGGTGGTGCCAAAGATGCCAGAAATGCTGGTGGAAGGGATCCATTGGTGACCGAGGGTTCGAGATCCCTCCAGAGACAAATTGATGCATTGCAAGAAAAGTTGAGAAAAGGAGTAAACACGAGAAGAAGAGAAGAAAGCAAGGATGAAGAAGAGGTGGAAGATTCAGATGTAGAAGAGGAAGAAGAAGCAATTGATCAAGATCAAATGCGGATGATAAGGGCCATTTCAAAGATCGGAAAAAGACCCAGAGTAGAAGTTCCCAATTTTTCTGAAAGTTTGAACCTGAAAGAGTTGATCGACTAGATCAACGAGTTGGAAGAGTATTTCGAGTATGAAGAAGTAGAGGACCCAGATCGAGTTAAGTTTGCAAAAACAAAGTTGAAGGGCCATGCCAATATCTAGTGGAAAGAGGTCCAACTAGAAATAAATAAGAGAGAAAAAGGAAAGATCACCAGATAGGATCACATGGTGGAGAAACTGAAGAAGCAGTTCATGCCAATGGACTATGAGTTAGATCTACTGAAGAAATTACAAGGGTTGAAGCAAAGAAGTCAATCTTTGAAAGAATACACAGAAGATTTTCACAAGATGATCATCAGAGCGGGACATGTAGAGGACAACAAGCAAAAGGTAGCCCATTATCTTAATGGGTTACAACCGAGCATTCAAGAGGAGCTAAGCCTAGTCAGGATGACCACCATTGAGGATGTGTACCAATTTTCTCTAAGATTTGAAGAGAAGCTGAACAAAAGATTCGATAGCAAGCAAAAAGGACGAGGAGGTCAAAGCGGAAGTGGTACTAGAAGATCTTTTGGAATCCGAAATGAGGATGAGAAGAAAAATGAAGATGTGGGTACCGGTCGAAGCCAGAGGAATGATAACTTCTATCGCCCTCATGATCAAAATAGTGGTGATCAAAGAGGTAGAGGATGGGGAAGACTTGGGAAAGGACCCGGAAGGGGTGGTTTTAGAGGAGCTTGTTTCTGGTGTGGTGAAGAAGGGCATCAATCCTATGAATGTCCACAACACCAAGGAAGGATAGACAAAAGGCCAGAAAGTCGTGCAAGGGTTGCACATGTAGATGAGGAGGCTCAATCTGAGCATTCAGATGATGTTGAAAGGGGAGAAGCCCTAGTGGTTAGAAGAGCCCTGGTGACTCAAGAGAAGGAGCCAGAATAGAGGAAGAATCTATTCCGCACAAGGTGCAAGTGTGAAGACAAATGTTTTGATGTCATTATTGACAGTGGGAGCACCAATAATCTGGTGTCAAAAGAGATGGTTACGATGTTGAAGCTAAAGAGGGAAAGGCATCCACATCCATATCAGATGGCCTGGTTGCAAAAAGACCATAAAGTTCTGGTCAATGAATAGTGCCTGGTGAATTTCAAGATTGGAAGCTCTCATGATGAGGTACTCTATGATATCATACCTATGGATGCATGCCACATGTTGTTGGGGAGGCCATGGAAGTTTGACAGGCGAGCTATACATGACGGCCGTGCAAATACTTATTCCCTGATGAAGGATGGAGTCCGCCATAAGTTGAAACCCTTGAAGAAGGCCAAAGAAAAGGTATGCAGTAGTGCTAGAATTTGTTATATTGATGGAAGGAAATTTTTAGAAGGCATGAAGCATGAGCGTGTGTGTTATGCATTGATTCCTAGAATGGATAAGGAGAATAGTGAGAAGGTGTTAGTAGAAGTTTCTGGGTTATTGAATGAGTTTTAGGATATTTTTTATGATAACGTACCTGAGGGTTTACCATTAGTGAGGAAGATCAATCATCAGATTGACTTGATCCCTAGAGCTAGTTTTCCGAATAAGGCATCTCACAGAATGACTCCTGTAGAAAATGAGGAGTTGAACAGACAATTTGAGGAGATGTTGAGAAAGGGTAAGATTCAAGAGAGTATGAGTCCATGTGTAGTACTTGCGGTACTAGCACCGAAGAAGGATGGGGAGTGGAAGATGTGTACAGACTCCTGGGAAATAAAAAAGATAACGATCAAGTATAGATTTTCCCTGCCAAGGATGGATGACCTGATGGACTGTTTGAGTGGAGCTCAATACTTCACAAAGATATATTTGAAGAGTGGATATCACCAAATCTGGATTCAAGATGGAGATGAATGGAATACCACCTTCAAGACCAAATAGGGCCTATTCGAGTGGTTATTCATGCCTTTTGGGCTAACCAATGCACTGAGCACATTCATGCAGCTCATGAACGAGGTACTGAAAGAGTTTCTAGGTAGTTTTTTTATTGTATATTTAGATGATATTTTGATATTCAGTAAGACACTGGATGAGCATATGATGCATATTAGTAGAGTCTTTGAGAATTTAAGAGAAGAGAAATTGTTGATTAATCTGAAGAAGTGTAGTTTTGTGAAGAAGGAATTAGTGTACTTGGGGTTTGTTGTCTCGGCAGAAGGTCTCAAAATGGACCCAGAGAAGGTGAAGGCTATTCTGGAATGGCCTACTCTGAGAACTACTACTGAGGTGAGATATTTTCATGGTTTGGCTAGTTTTTATAGAAAGTTTATTAGAAACTTTAGTAGTATTTGTGTACCCCTGATTGAAACAATGAGAGGGGATAGAAAAGAGTTCAACTAGAGCACTGGAGCAGCAAAGATTTTTGATCTATTGAACCAGATGGTGACAAAACAACCTATTTTGGCCCTCCCAGATTTCAATAAGGTATTTCAAGTCGATTGTGATCCCAGTGGTTGTGCTATTGGAGCATTGTTAAGCCAAGAAGATAAGCCCATTGCCTATTTCAGTGAAAAGTTAAATGATGCAAAGAGAAAGTACTTTGTATATGATCAGGAATTTTATGCAATAGTTCAAGCATTAAAGAAATGGAGTCATTATTTGTTGCCGAAGGAATTTGTTGTGTATACTAATCATCAAGCATTACAATACCTAAGTAGTCAAGGAAAATTAAATCAGAGGCATATGAAATGCATAGAATTTTTGTAGAGTTATACCTTTGGTTGAAACAATAGGAGTGGGAAGTCAAATAGGGTTGCAGATGCCTTAAGTAGGAGGCATACATTGTTGACAAAAATTCAGATTGAGGTGGTTGGGTTTGGTGAACTCAAGACATTGTATTCGAAAGATCCTGATTTTGCAGAGGCTTGTAAAGCTTGCAAGGATCTTGTTACAGTTGATAGGATGAAGTGGTTGGATTTCATAATTCAGGAAGGGATGTTGTTTAAGGGAATTCAATTGTGTATTTTGAGGAGTTCCATGAGGGAGAACCTAATAAAGAAGAAGCACAATGGAGGAATGGAAAGAAATTTTGATCAAGATAAGACCATTGTCATTATCAGTGAGCATTATTATTGGCCTCAGTTATCACAAGATGTGAAGAAGTTTGTGCAGAGTTGTAGGGTATGTCAAATGGCTAAAGGAGTGAGCCAAAATACAGGGTTGTATTAGCCCTTGCCTATACCAGAGAGGTCCTGGGAGGATATAAGTATGGACTTTGTTCTTGGTTTTCCAATGACGTAGAGAGGGAATGATTTATTATTTGTGGTAGTTGATAGGTTTTCAAAGATGGCACATTTCATCCCATGCCAGAAGACCCATGATGTAGTCCACATTGCTGATTTTTTCTTCAGAGAGGTGGTGAGGCTACATGGTCTACCAAAGAGTATAGTCTCAAATCGTGACACCAAATTCGTTGGATACTTTTGGAGGACCTTATGGAAGAAGTTGGAAATAGAGTTGATGTTTAGTTCTTCACACCATCCGTAGACTGATGGGTAGATTGAGGTTGTGAATAGAAGTCTGGGTAACTTAATGAGATACTTGGTAGGACATAAACCCAAGGGATGGGACTTGATCTTACCCCGGGAAAAATTTTCTTACAACAATTTTGTCAATAGCTGGTAGATCACAATTCCAGATTGTGTATGGAGGCAGTCCCAAGACCGCTCCAAAATTGAGAAAGATGGACCAAGAAAAGAAGACAAGTGCTGAAGCCGAAGACTTTGTAGAGCACATCAAGAATATGCATGAGAAGGTAAAATAACAGAAGATGAATATGGAGTATAAGGCTAAGGAATATCAGAAGAGGAGGTATAAGCAGTTTCAGATTGGTGATGAAGTGGTGGTTCACATGAGGAAAGAAAGGTTTCTAGTGGGAACCTATAAAAAATTGAAGATGAAGAAGTTTGGTCCCTGTAAAATTTGGAAGAGGCATGATTCGTGGAATGCATTTGAGGTAGAGTTTCTAGATGGCATCAACATCTCCCCTATGTTCAACATTGCAGATTTGATAGAGTATCATGGAGGTGGCACAAAGGAAGTACCAACAATGGAACAATTTGGCATTCCTGCACCTAATTCAGAGAAGGAGGAGATTGAAGCAATCTTGGATAGCGGTGTGGGAAGGAGTACCAAAAATAGGAAGTATGAAGAATATCTGGTGAAGTGGAGAGGAAGGCCTATGGAAGATTCATCCTGGTTGTCTAAGGCAAACATTGACCATTTGGGTTTTCCTCAACCATCTGAGACATGATGAGGTCACTTCTCAAATTACCTTGGGTGTCTGATGTAGGAGCATCCAGTGGTGTAAGGGCAATCCTATATCACCTAAAAATATCTTTACCATCATTTATCTTTTTGTAGATGTTTTTGTATTTCTGGATACCCTTTTCATCGAAGAAGAATTCCCAACTTTCAGAATTGTTTTTCTGCTCAGCTGCTATTTTTAGCATGTGTGAATTTGAAGGCGTACGGAGGCAGAAATTTTAGGGAAGCTTTAGGAGAATTAGGTCAAGATCATTCCCGGTTTGAAAGTTATTCAAGTTTTAGTTTCTGTTTTTTGCCTTGAAAAACCTTTCGAGCCCTGTTTCAGACACTAAACGGTCTCGTACGGGCCCATAAATTGTCAGAGTCAGTGGAGCGGGTTCTTAACACATTCTTCAATTTGATACCTTTCCAACGGTTCAAACAGTTCAAACGGTTCAAAAAATGGAGTCCCGGATCAAAAGTCATGGCTTCCAGAAGTTGGTCAATTTTTGGAAAATTGCCAATTTTCGAATTAGGACTCAATTTTTGAATTTCAAATTGTAATTTTGGGTGCCAAACCACCAAAATTCATTATTCAAAGGTGGTTTTGGGCTCCAATGTGGAGGGGGGGTTCTTTATGGGCTAGTTTTCTGATTTTTGGAGAGCTTTTTGGGGAAAAAGTGCATAGTGAGAGAAGGGGAATTTCTGTAGTTTCTGTAATTTTGCATGTAATGCAGAACTCGAGGATTTGAGATCCTCTACATGTAAGATTTTCATATTCAGAATATTAATAATAATCTCTGGTTGTGTGTGTTATTTTCTATGTCTCGGGTTGCACCCTCATCACAAACACTTCAAGATTACCTCCCAAATTGCTCAATCAATAAACCCCCCAATGACATATGATTTTGGCACTTTATATTTAGTGTGATTACATGTGCCACTTGACAAAAATAATGAAGTGGACTTGATCTTAGTACATATAGATTCCAAATTTAGCCACAAGCTCAAAGTAAAAATATTACACACAATGGGATCAATCTAATCACACCACTAAAAATTACGTGAAAACTTATGTAATTTCAAAAAAATCACCCAAAAATGTTACCGTAGGAGCAAGAATGGAGTCTCAAGAGTTCCCAAAATGAGAATGAGTCAACAATGCCTATGAGAATATGAAATTTATAGAAAACCTAGGCACCAAAATCAAAAAACAATTGCATCACCATGAAGGGCACACAATTCTACCCCAAATAAAAAAATATCTTGAGAAAAGGAGTTCGTATGACTAAGTTATGAACCTACAAAGTCGGATTGCAAAATAAAAAACTCCAATGGAGAGGGGTGCAAAATATCCTTAAGTTTGCTAGCACAATGCTAATGTCAATAGTCTATGGGAAAAAAATTGATGAACTACAGGTCATCATGCTAGAATATTCCCTCTTGACAAAATATTTTGAGGCCAAAATATTCCCAATGAATGTTCTTCTACACATTGACAACAATGTAATTTGGAAAATGCTCTTGGAATATTCTTGATTCCTTGAATCGGCCAGCATATGTTGTTTTTTAGCCATTGCTGGATAAGGTGGGGGGATGAGCTATGGGGGTTGAGTACCTACATGGGGCACCCTGGCTCTACCACGTAGTAGCCCTTGAGCAACCTAAGGCCTACAATATTATGTAGGATAAAGGGTACCCTCCAAACTACATAGGGTACTTACACATTTTTTTGAGAAATAATTATTTGTTTATTTTTAAATGAAAAAAATGTAAATAAAAAATTGATAAATTTTATTCACCTGACCATACCATTTTTTATGACAATGCAAACTAGAGAAATTATGACGAATGTATGGGAAACGATGGAGGGCAAATTTTTTCCTTAGGATCCAAGTGAAGTGCTTAGATTATGATAATTTGAAATTTGACTTTTGGGTTTCTAGACCTCCTAGATGTAATGGCAAGGTCGTATTTGGCCCAAAGTGCTCCAAAATTGCAACTACCTCTTCGATCTAGCAACCACTCTTTAGATTTAAACCCTCATAGATATGGCCTCATATGTCCAATTTAGATGAAACAAAAGGCAAAAGTGACTTTCTCAAACCCTCTGAACTCAATGGTAAACTTAGATCTACACCAAATAGCTTCAATTTGAACTTGAAATACAAAGCCACAAAGAAGAAACCCCCAAATCCGATATTTCTTTCAAAATTTTCTAATTCTCTAGGTCATCATTTAATGCAAGAGAAGAGCATACTTAACTTTTCAAGATCCACCTAGATTTGTAACATAGATCTCTCAATTAATAATAGCAAGAAGAAATCTCTAATACCACGTAAGAGTTGGTATACAATACTCTACACCATGCAATATTTGGTTGAATACTTTAGCCACCCAAGAACTAGGAACTCCATGAAAGTATAAAAGGGGTCAATTATGAAAGAATAATGCTATTTTATCAAAGGATGCAAATGATGGATTATGATGATATGATTCATCAATGGATTATTATGAATTGATGTTGTACACATGAGAGATCCTATTTATATAGCCAAGGTGAGACATAGTATTAAACATGATTAGGAAAAGTGTCTTGGGTTAGTGTAAGATCACGGGGGTCCAAACTAGGCTCTTAAGTGGCAACAAAAATTCAAAAAACAACGTTAGAAAACTTGACATAAAAATTTGAATAGGTTATTAAAATAATTTGAAAAATATATAAGAACAAAATTCGTAGCAAATTGAATGTATTTTCTAAGATACTAGTCATTTAAATCTATTTAGTGAAAATTTAAAATTTCAATGCAAGAGTACTAAATTTTCAAGAAAATAAATAAAAAGCAAGTGTATGTCTAACCAACCTAAGTACCGGAAAATTAATTAATTTTTTTTAACTTTCAATATAAGTAGAGGAAACATGCCCAAAAGTACAACATTTCTTTGTAATTTTTTTACTTGTAAATAATTAGTTAATATTTTTTTATTAGAAAGTTTTAAAAATATTAAAACTTATTTGTCTAACCACAATAAGTTGGTCAAAACTTTATGAAATTCAATTTTTATTATTTTCATACTATAGTATGGGAAGCATAGAATGTGTTGCATCTTTCGCATTTGAAAAATGTGGAATCGTTTAAGAATTATAGATGTTTTTCAATTAGCTTATCAATCAGGACTTTAATCACAATACATGTAAAAATCAATAATAGTTATCCATTAAATTTAAAATAAGGAATATCTTATATTGGTGGAAAGCTGAAAATTTTCTCAATAAACCCTTTTCATTTCTTCAAATTCAAATAAAAATATTTGTCAACCACTTTTTTGTCATATCACCACTTTTTGGACTCCCATGATCCTGCACTCACCCGCTTAATCCTGTGTCATGAGACAACTAGCTCAATTTTATTAAATTACCTATGGC
Source organism: Sequoiadendron giganteum (assembly GCA_007115665.2). Taxonomy (NCBI): domain Eukaryota; kingdom Viridiplantae; phylum Streptophyta; class Pinopsida; order Cupressales; family Cupressaceae; genus Sequoiadendron; species Sequoiadendron giganteum. The sequence continues at coordinate 5,361,433 of CM021109.1, forward strand.
ACAAGCATTAAATAAAATCCAACTAGATAAGATCTGATAAGATTGTATCTAGAGAACTAATACTTTTAGAAAAAGAAACTTGGACCTAAGTAAACTTAACATGTAAATAGGACCCACTAATGACTAGATAGGTAAAATGCCTAGTTACACCAACATCCTTTGGAATGTGCCATCATTGAAATAATTAAATATATGCAAGTACCATCTTTATAATCAATATTAGCAGAAAACAAAGTATCAAAATAAGAATTGTCTACTATAGATAATAATGAAAGTGAAAGAATAACAAAATGATGATTATTTATAAATTGCTAAAGGGTAGAAGGGAGTTAGTGATAGAAATTACATTTGCATGATGATGGTTTTACATGGGATAGTATCCATAGAAAGGGAAGAGAAATGATGAATTAGTTTAAAGGTTTATTCATGGTACTAGAAGAGTTTAACTTGTTTCAATTGATAAGAACTAGTGACTTGCCTTATAATAAATTAGGAATCACTATAGATATGGGTGGTTTATACTTTTGCATTTGTTATGTTTTTCCACTTGTTTTACTAGAATTTATTAAGTTTGGGAAACTTTGGAAATCCCTTTTTTTTCTAATTTTTAATTATCTTTGATAACTCATGCCCCATCTAACCTAAGAACCAATTAATGGTGTGCATGCAAAGCTAGATATGACCTATATATTCAAATTTTCACCCTCACTTTCTCATATACATTTAAAATTGCATGTTCTTGAGATTTGAAGTGAAAAATATTCTTTAGTATTCTTTGAATAGATTTGAACTAGTTTATTATGTTTGGTGATTGTATTTGAGCATCATATTTTGAGAGTTTCAAGGAATCAATATTATTTATATTGTGCATCTTTCAATAATTATCCAAGAAGTTTTTTTTTTTATTTATTAATTTATTTTAATATTTTTCCTATTTCTTTCAAAAAAACATCTAGTTTTATTCTTATTTTTATTTCATTTTTTTATTTTCATGTACATTTGAAGGATTTTTCAAGTTTTTCTTCAAAAACTCATTCAAGAGTTTGAACTTAAGGTTTTCTTATGGCTTAGATTTAATAAAATAGAGATGGGATCCTTGTTTAATATAGTAACTACATTCCTTACTAATTTTTTACTTGAAATTCATGGAAAATTATAGAATTTTACATTCCTAGGACTTTTAATTTGGAAACGATGTCCTAAATCCAAATCCCTTACGAGACCAAAAAACCAAGTGGAATATTAATTCTTATAGAATTTCAGAGTTCAAACATCTATTTAAAATTGGAACTTAGTGAAAAGGTGAAAATTGTGGTCCTCTCTTTCACTTCTAGGGTTTTGGACCTAAAAGGAGAGAGGCAATCTTCACATACTTTGCTCGATAACAAACCCTTGATATTTCAATGCAAAGGAGATTGAAATATTGCAAAGGGACTATCCTAAAGGCTGGATGAGTTCTAATAAGGGGCTCACCACCAAGTAAGAACTTGGAAAAGACAATGAAATGCAACATACAACACTAAACCCTAATTCAATGCAATGACATATGAAATGACTTATAAATGCAAAAAAACAAAATAAAAAGGCAAAAAGACAAGTAATGTGCACCTGGGAACCTTGAGATGAATGGAAACAACTCTGAAACACTAAAAAAAATGACTTTTTGATCAATTGGGACTCATTCACCAACTTGGGTGAATCAATCCCAGATCTAGGTTTTTTTCTAGAAGTCTATTTCGGGGAAAGGGTACTATAATATGCAAATAGTTTTGGCAAACAACTATAGTGGGCCTCACTCGCCATTCTTGGAAAATCAGTCACATTCCACTTTTTCAGAAATTGAAAGTTCTGATCTACACTCCAACAACTACCCTTTCCTTCCAAATTGAGTTTTGAATCCGAATCTATAAAAACACCTTCATTAGGTTGAATGTAGAGTGATAATGGAGGATGAAATCACTAAGGAAACGAGTCTTTAGGCTTGGCTTGATGGCTAGTTGCATCTCCCTAACCTAGAATCCATCATGATTCACCATAGACAACCATGATCAACCCTTGACAATGCTTGATCTTGATGGAAAGTGATCTTGAAGACCTACAAAACCACTTTAATGTTGTTCCCAAGCTTCAACTTTGTTGATTACTTGCTCTTGAATGCTCTTCTGAAGACTCTTGAATGCCTAGATCTTGAAAATTTATCTTGAGAATGCTTGCATAGATTATCTAGCTGATAAAAATGACTTGGAAACTTGCTTTTATAGGCATGGACACCTAATTGACTGCTATTTAGATCTCAAAGGTCGAAATCCACCAAAACATTGAATTAAATTGGTGAATTTCCTGCTCAAAATTGAAAAAGACCACAAATGGGACTCATTTGCCACCCTTGGTGAATGGGTCCCACCTAAGGGACACATTCGCCCAAGGTGGAAAATGAGTCCCACCTTAGCTTTTTGAGGTAGGTTTTCAGGATTTTCAGAGTTTTGTATGATTTTATAGGATTTTTAGGTAAAATGAGCCTTAAGATCCGAAATAATGGGTCTTAGGGGCCTATAAATGATGATTTTAAAGGGTAATTAATGCAAGGATGCCAAAATGGGTCCAAGTTAAGTGTGAAATTTCCTCGCTTTCAAGAGCGTATAATTTTCTACACTACACTTGGTTATAGGTTACAAATTCCTACGACTCAAAATCATGATGAACTAAGAAATAACTTACCCAAATTTTAGAGATGTGAAGCTTGAGTTTTTTTGGGACTTAAAACTTTGTTCCAAATCCAAATATCTCCTAAGGTTTAGACCCCATGCATAAATGAGATGTTTTAACCATTAAAATTTTATGGATACTAATTTTTTTTCACTTGATCTCAAATTTATAATTTCCTCTACTTACCTAGCCATGCATAAAGAATAGAGCCAAACCTTTCACTTATAACCATCAATTTTTCAAATATTTAAGTCACTTTTCACTTATTCCATTGGTCTTAATTCCATTTTCCATTCTAGAGCCCACATACATGAAAATTAGCCCTCTGATCCATTAAATGCCTAAAATTCCTATATTTTGTAAGGTTCTATTTAAAATATTATATTAGGGTTCAAAAAAACCTAAACCTTCATTAAAACCCTAAATCCTACCTAAGGCCCTTGCACTTTTCTTATAATTGATCACTGGTCGTTGGTCTCAATTTCCTAGCTTTATAAGTTATATCTTTAATTCCTTCATTTCGTCTATTTACCAGTCCCTTTTACTAGAGCAATGCATTTTTATTAGTGTTGAAACCTTTATAATTTTTCAGGTCCCACAAGGCATGTGGCATCATTTCACACATTCTCTTCAGTTTGTGAAAGCTTTTCATGTTACTATCTTCTTACCACAAGCCTACAAAATGATCTTTTGGTTCCCAATGTCACTAATGTGTATGTTTCTTAAACCAATTAAAGCATAACCTTTATTTTTTCACGGTATCTTAAGTTGTCTAGCGATGTACCTCTTCATCATTCATTGTTGGCCCTTCTATCCCTAGTAACTTAAGTTGTTTATTTGCACACATGAATTTTAGATCTTAAGTCACTCTAGTTATGTGTATTGTAGGACCCTTTATTCTAAAAAAAATCTCTATGAATAACTAAAATGCTCTTGTTTATGCAATAAACAAGCATATTTTATTTTTTCACTAGCTTAAACCTTCATGGATTAATTTTTAAGCTAATATATTATTCCCCCAAAATCCCGACACCATTCCACTTGTCTTGTCTTGTTTGTTTCTAATTTTTCACAAAGGAAAACATTGTTGGGGAAGCATATAAGATATCCTTTTTTCTCTCGTGAATCCATAAAATGATGACATGTGTCTTGGTGCTATGCAAACTAAACTAAGGTTTCTCTTCATTTAAAGGATTTAAAATCCCCACAATTACCATTAATGTTTGGTAATTCAATGGTCCATATTCAAAAAAATGAAGAATAACTACCACTGGTCATGCATTGAAGCATGTGAAGACAGTGATGGTATATTTGATCTATATATATTGAATTCTTGAGGGTTTTGGCTTAATTATATCTATCCTTGTCACTCAAGGCACAAAGAAAAGACATCAACGTGAAATTTCTACAAATCTCCAAGCAAACAAGGGTTTTAACAACTTTTCTAGGGCTTCCAGTAAGTGAAAAATAGTAAGTAAATTTGAACTATCTCTGCATATTTTGACATAAAGGGTTGTATTTTTCTAGTGTCAAAATCAAAAAGTGAGTTAGGGCTTTGAAAAGGTAGATATTGTTCAAAATTATAAGAATTCCTCTTTGAAGTTGTAAAATTTTAAAAAACATAGAAAGGAAACTATGGATGGAACATCAAGAGGTGTGAAAAGGGGATTGGATGATGACATCATGGCATAGTTTCCTGGGTCATCCAAGAGATCTAGAATGGCACAAGGGTCAGGAATTTTAGCTGATAGGGTTATTAATAAGAATGAGAGTTGTAGATACCCATCATTTTGGTTTAAAGGTATACCCTTTTCAAGCACGACTTCAGAAAGTGTTTGTTTGACAAACTGATTTGTAACATTTGGAGACTAGGGTTGGGAATTTTGGTGGTGCCAAAAATATTGATCAATGTCAACTTGATTAGAGGAATTCCTAGGCCTACAACCCTAGGAAGAGGGAATTGTTCACCATAGGTTGGAAAATATTAATGCACCTAGACAAAAGGTACATTTGCAAGGTGGTCAATTTAAACCATAATGCCCAATTACTAATAGATTTAGAAGCCCGAACTAGAGAATAAAAAAGACATCAAGACATTTGTAGGGTATGTAAAAGTATAAACTTGTGTCACAATTTTATAAAGGAAATAATTAACATCGATCCAACTTTTAAACTTGAATCACTAAAAAGTGGCATTATATGTTTTGAATTTTGAAATGATGTAAACTAATAAAATGTGTATGTTTTAAGTTTTTTTTTAATTGAATATAGATTTTTTATAAATGGAGACTATAATTTAGTTGTTGATAATATATTTTAAAATGAAGTTACATGAGATGTTGATCTTTATATAGTAAAAAAAAAATTACTTCAATTTTTTTTGTGTATTTATAACTTGAAATTTTAGTGCATGGATATATTTTTTCCAATTTTGATAGATATATATTTTTAAACAAATAATAAAATGTGTGTTTATTAAAACATATTGGTTTCCATTCGATTTCAACTTTCATATTAACTATTTATCTAAAATAGAAAAAAAATATACCATCTTCATAAAGATTCTTTTCGCTGGTACATATTTTTTTCAATTTTTTTAATAAGTTTTAGTATTTTTCTTGACATGGTAATCAACCTAATTTTTTGTGATAATAACCTACTTTTTGTAAAAATAAAATATAAAATATAAATAATAATTAAACTATTAAAATAGATATATTTTTAAAACTACACTTATATATCTACAAAAGGGTATTTTGTCATTTAAAAAAAATATTTACATGAGTATGAGTTCATCAAACATCAAGTTTTTCAAATAATTTTATTTTTTGGGTAAATTGGCCTCAAAGTGGTGCTACATATACATTTAGCCGACAATTTTAGTTGGAAAAGTTGTGGCCATATCTAACTTAGCTATAATGAATCTTACTAGATCTTAAATGTTTGACAAAAATTGATTTTTATTTAAAAATACTTAAATTCACTTGTGCTAATAAGTTGGCCCAAAGTGTGACACAAATTTGTAGTTTTACTAGGTAAAATGCTTGCCATGTTTCACGAGTAGAGAGCTAGAGCCATTTAGCTATGATATTTTTGAAGATTATTTTGTAAAAACATACTTTTTACTCTGTCAAGTGTTGGTCCTAGATTACAAGATTTAGATGCTAGTGAATTTGATGGTGCTAGCAATTGATATCTATAGTACAGATGTGAATAAGCTATATGACTATGTTAGATATATAGCAAATGAAATCCACATAACCTTAAAGTTTGTTAAGGTAGATAATAGCATAGTCCACTTCAAATGGTACTCTCTTCTATGCCATATTATTTTTTTCAATGGGATAGATATTTGTTTCCCCCACATGCATATTAGGACCTTCGATGAGAAAAAAGGAGTTTTTTTACTATAGGAATATACTTACATCTGGGACAAGGACTATACAAGTCCAATTATTTAGTTTTTAAAGAGTGTTTTATCAAGGAAGCTCTTATGAACTTTATTCAACCTATGAATTGGTGGCTATAAAAGGAGGTCAGGAGATTTTTGATACCAAGGGACCTTATCCCAAAGGCAGGGATCAAACATAATTGGGGTGATTGATTTTTTTGTTTTGATGCAATTATGATAAGAATATATGGATCCCCAATTGTATCCTATGTGCTTCCCAAGAATGTACTAGAAAAATTTCATTTTTAGAGATCATGTGGTAGTTTAATGAGTCTAATAAGACTCACTTCAGGGACTACAAGAAGCATGCCATTCTCCCCTCTACAATTGTATTTTTATATTTTTAGGTCACATCAAAGGAGGGATTGGAATTATTGTTGAACAAGCTACTCCCATATAGAATGAGAGTGGATAAGGTTAAGAAATGTAACCCAAATAATTTTATTCATGATTAAAGAACTAGTTTTTATTTGACAAAATTCTTTCATGAGCTTGTCAATATTGAAGATCTAATCAGGAATTTCTCCACAAAGAAGGAGACCACACAAACATGCTAATCCATATTTCAAGGGATCATATTCATATATTAAGGACCTCATAGTAAGAACCATGACAATAATGCCAAAAAAATTCTTTCAAATATTCTTGCACCACCATCAAGTACTCATGTTCCTTCTACTTCTCAAGAATATATACCATAGAGTCCACAACAAATTACCCCTTTGAAAAAATAAGCTCCTAATGTAGGACCTTTGGTTGATTATCCCATAGGCCCTAATGAAATTTTTGATGATATAAATATATAACAAGTAATGAATCCCCCTACTAGGTTTATATTTGAAAGACCCTTAGATGATAGGTTGTTCATCAATTTTGAAACTAGAGGGAAATTAGTGGATGAAATAAGGGCACAAGCTTGCTCAAAATCTATGCAAGATGACCACTTCATCACTAAAAATGTGTTTAGGGACTTTTTTCTTAAGAATAAGGGATAAGAGCGACAACAAAGGGTGCAAGAAAAAAACCTTAATAAGGAGAAGTAAAAGGAAATAATTTAATTGGAAAATAGATTAAGTTCATGATACTTGCAATAGGGGTTGTATATTAGAAGAGAAGTTTTTAAATTTGAATGCACAAAACTTTGAAATAAAACTGTGAGGAAATTTATCATGGGGTAAATCAACCTATGTAATGTGGTCGATGAAGATTAAATTGCATACAGATGAGAGAAGGTGCAGATTGAAATGGCATGAGAGGCCATTGAGTGCCAAGAGAGAATTTTTGTTTTGTATTACAAATGTATTTGAATTGAGTTGAATCAATAAGGTCTGAGTTTGTTGCAATCTTTATCTTTATTAGATATTGAATTTGGATAGAGTTTTCCTATAAGAATTGTTTACTGTTTTGAGTTGTTTGGGTAGAGGGGAGCACCCTCTTGCATTAGTGAGCAAAGAAAATATGTTATCAGCCATTAAATATGGTAATACAACATAAAATTTGGGACAAAGTTGGCAGTGCGTCAATCATTTTGCACACAAAATGGATACTCCAATCTTATTGAAATGCTCAAGAAGGCAAATGGCCTTCTTGGGCATGATAAAATATTTGAGGTTGAGGTCATTTTTTCTAGTTGAAGGTGGTTTGGAGCTAGAAGAAATGGAAATAATTCTAATGTAGAGATTATTTAAACTAAAAAATCCATCTCTTTAAATTCTCAAACAATTTCTTAGACAAAAAAGAAAATTTGCAATTTAAACTCAACACTTGATTGCACATGAACCCATTGAATTTCTTTGTTAAGGGAAGATTATTATAAATTATTTTTCAGTCTTAATAGACTGATAAAGAGAAAATAAAAACTCCTACAAACATATTATATTCAATAGAAACACTCAAATACAATTCTATACTCAACTATGTGAGCTCCAACAAACTAGTTCACCTTTCAGCACTTCAACACTGTCTGCAACTCTTATAATGTCATTCCAATGCTCTAAAAATTAAATGGACTATTGAAAATCAGTTCCAACCTGAAAAAACACACCAAGAATACATTCCCCCAAAGAATGCTACACCCTCTTCCCAAAATTCCTCTTCAAAACCCCTTGCAATGAAAAGTGATTTTTTGTTCTTAACACCTATTGTACAAAAATTAATTTCATGTGCTTTATTTTTCCTTATAGAATACAGCACGACCCATGGTGTTTCTTCTCATTAAATCCCCTCAAAAATCATTAAAAATAATTAAATATTCATTCCTAACAACCCTCTAAAGATAGAGAAAAAAATAGTTTTAAATTCTTTTCTTTTTTTACTCTTGAAAAAACAAAAATCAAAAATCAGGCTCGGGTGCCTACTTCCTTAGTCCCTAATTTTTAGGGATAATTAAATGGTTTTTTATAGATCCAAATTCAAATCCCAACACCCCAAATTACCTTTCAAATATTTTTAATTTAAATATTTTAAAACTGCATTTTCAATGTTTTTTTCTCCCACAAGTCAACTTGACAATCTGCAAAGGAAAATTAATTTTTCAAGTTTAATTATTCAAATATATATCATCTACTACCTTCAACTTGAATTCCAAACCAAAATTTACTCACCACAAAATTGCAAAATTTCTCAACAAAAATTGAAAATTCTACTTGATACAAGATTGCTAATTTGTCATGGATGCTCTTACATTAGACACCCATGGTAGAAATAAATGTTTCATTATTTGAATTTAGAAAAAATTGTAGACCTTATATCTATCTTGGATCCACCTCATTTCCTTTTCCAATGAAATATTTCTATGCACCACTTTTTGCAAACTTATAACATTAACATGCTTCATCCTTCTTCTACTACCCATCATGTAATTCAAAGCATCAAGTCTATTGTCCCACCAATATAATTCATCAAAATCGGAACTAAAGATTAAAATTATACCTTCTCCTTCATCAAAACAAATGTATTTTTTTGCCTTATTTTATGTTCCACCTTTTTGACTTCCTTCCATTATGTCCCCTTCATGAAATTCCATTGTTTCAATGCTTTCTGAAAGGCATGATATTGCTGCAACTTGTTTTCATTCAATCAAAAAATCATTAGTACTATCATCAAAATACTTAATTTCCTCATTAGATGACAAGGAATCATGATCACTAATCAAAACATTTTCACATCCATTGTTCTCAAACAAGCATTTTTCAAAAAACTCTTCATTAACCTTCACACTCAACTCTTCCAATTCAAATTTATCAAAATAAAATTATGTTGCAACAAACTCATCTACTCCTTCAATATATTTCTCATCAAGGGAAACAATAAAATCAGATTTTACCTTACCCTCTATTGCTACCTTCTTTCCACTTGAGATCTCTTCTTCAATTTGAGTCAACAATTCACATTTCTCATCTTCTTCATGGTTAGTGTCAACAAAGCTAACATATTTATGATTCATACCATCTAAAAGTATTATTTCATCAACCAAAAAAGACCTAGCATTACTGAAAACCTTACCCATTTCTTCTTTCAATGGCTTCATCTTTTTTTTCACTCCATCTTTCATCAATGTGTATGTGTTGGCATAACCATCGTGCATTACCTTCCTGTCAAATTTCCAAGGTCTTCCTAGAATAATATGACAAGAATCCATTGGAAGAATATCACACAAAACTTCATCATAACAGCATCCTATCTTAAATTTTTCCTCACATTGTTTGTTGATGATAAGATTCTTGTCATCTTGTACCCATGCTATCTGATATCGATTCGGGTGCTTCTTCCCTTTTAGCTACAATTTTCTTACCATTTCATGAGATATAAGATTGTATGTGCATCCAATATCAATAAAGAAATACATTCCTTTCCTTCACACTTGCATCTTGTCCTAAACAAACTTCTCCTTTGAATGGATTTATCATCTCCATTTAACAATGTTCTCCTAGCCATTAAAGTTTCACCATCTTCTGCTTCTTCAGAATGTGATGATCCTACTTCTTATCCATTCACATATTCTGACCTATTTTGATTTTCAGTCCTTCTTTTTGGTATTTCCTCTTCATGAGGGCAGTCATATTCTTTGTGACCCTCTTCCCCACACTTAAAACAAGTTCCTCGAAAGGTTTCTCTTCCAAAAATTCTACCCGATCTTCATCTACCTCTCTGATTTTGATCTCTTGACCCATAAATTCTTCATTCCTATGTTGTTTTCTGCTGCTTTGGTCTTCTTTTTTCTGATTTTTCTGATTATTGTCTGCTCCATATGTTCTTTCTTCAACATCCTTTTCATGGCCTCTTCCTCTTTGCTTAATTTCATTCCTTTTATTCATTCTTTTCTCGATTTTTAAGGAAATTTGATATGCATCTTCCATTGTGTAAAATTTCACCAAAGCCATCTCCTCTTATATTCTAAGCCTCAAACCATTAATTTATCTTGCAACCTTCTCTTTATTTGCTTCAGCATGTCCCGTTCTAATCAAGATCTTATGAAACTCCTCTATATATTCTTTCACCATTTTTGTTCCTTGCTTCAACCCTTGCATTTTCTACCATTCTATCCCACTTGTGATTTTATCCTTCCCTTTTCTACATCTTTATAACTAAATTTCTCTCCACGAAATTGAATCATGTCCCTTCAATTTTGTCTTGGAAAATCTCTATCTAGGTCTTCAACTTCTTCAAAATCAAAGTACTCCTCCATATCATTTATCCAGTCTATTAGTTCTACTGGAGTCAAACTTCCATGAAATGTAGGGATGTCAATATTAAGTATTTCCCCATTTTTTATAAAACTCTCAACAATTGATCCCTTTCAACTGCTGCAACTTCCTCTCTTTGTTCAATTGTTTGGATAGCATTATTTGGAGCTTCTTCTTCTTCCTCATCACTCATTGGTTCCCTTCTTTGTGCAAACCCTCTTCTTATTTATTCTTGAAGTTTTTCCACTTGTCTTTTCAAATCTCTTAAATCCTCATCATGGATAAATTTTTCCGTTCTTCCTCTTCCTCTACCTCTACCACGATGGGCTCCTCTCCTATCCATTTTTTCCAATACCCACAATGCATAGATCCTGATGTAAACTGCCTCTTTTGGTGGTTTCTTTACACACTCAAGATCTTGCTGCTCTAGTAACACTATTGTAGAGATTATTTAAACTCAAAAATCCCTCTTCTAAAATTATCAAATAATTCCTCAAATAATTTCTTAGACAAAAAAAAAATTGCAATTTAAACTCAACACTTGATAGCACATGAACCCATTGAATTTCTCTGTTAAGGGAATCTTATTACAAATGATTTTTATGTCTTAATAGACTGATAAAAATCAAATAAAAAATCCTAAAAATATCTTATATTCAATGGAAACATTCAAATACAATTCTATGCTCAACTATGTGAGCTCCAACAAACTAGTTCACCTTCCAGCATTCCAACACTGCCCGCAACTCTTATAATTTCATTCCAATGCTTTAAAACCTCAATGGAATATTGAAAATCAGTCCCAACCTAAAAAATAACACCAAGAACACATTCCCCCAAATAATGCTACACCCTTTTCTTGTATCCTTCAATTTCTCTTCCCAAAATTCCTGTTCAAAACCCCTACAATGAAAAGTGGTTTTATGTTCTTAACTCCAACTATCAGAAAATTAATTTCATATGCTTTATTTTGCCTTATCAAATATAGCTTGAACCATGGTTTTTATTCTCATTAAATCCTTTCAAAAATCATTAAAAACAATTAAATATTCATTCCCAGGAGCCCTCTAAAGATAGCGAAAAATAGTTTTAAATTCTTCTCTTTCTTGATTCCTAAAAAAAGATAAAGATAAAAAAGAAAGCCTAGGTGCCCACTTCCTCAATACATAATTTTTAGCAATCATTAAATGGTGTTTTATAGCTCCACATTCAAATCCCAACACCCCAAATTACCTTTCAAATATTTTTAATTTAAATATTTTAAAACTACTTTTTCATTGCTTTTTTCTCCCACAAGTCAACTTGACAATGTGCAAAGGGAAATTAATTTGTCAAGTTTAATTATTCAAATATTTATCATTTACCACCTTCAACTTGAATTCCAAACCAAAATTTACTCACCACAAAATTCCAAAATTGCTCAACAATAATTGAAAATTCTACTTGATATAGGATTGCTAATTTGTTATGGATGCTCCTACATCAGATTCTAGGGTGGGAATTCCTAGAGGCAAGGTAATGTCATATGGTTAATTCTAACATAGACACATGGTTTTTAGCTCCTCTTCTCGACCTATGGATTCCTAAGGGTATTCTGTTATCTATGACACAACTTCTCATCAAGGTGGAATATTTGGGTGGGGTGGAGGGCATGATTGTTATGGTTCGGCTTGGAGAGGGGATACCATTCATATGAGACTTACATTTACTCTTCATACCAAGAGCATAGATTAAATGTTATTGCTTCCTCTTGGACATATCTCGAGTAGCTCTAGCACAACATAGAATAAGGTTAGAGCATGGAGCAAATATCTCAAAATACTTTTGTACCTAGAGCCAACTCTGGGGTTGGGATGGATGATAAAATTCATAGATCTTTTGCAAATAGTAGGGGATAGGTAAATGAATGTAATATCATCTATTTTTTCTTTTTTTGGGTTCATTTTTTAGACAAGAAAAAAATTAGGGCCAAATGGGGTCTTAGCAGTTATTTAGTGGTGGACACGACAAAATATGTGTGCTCTATTTTGATGGTAAGAATAGATTGATAATGATTGGGAAAAACGATGATAGGTGTCTTGAATGACCCACATATGAATGATAATTCAATTTAGTTTTTGTTTTGGCATACTGTAATCAATGAAAATCATAGATCCTCTGAGGTCACATCTTCTGTGGGGGGAGAAATGTCAAAAAGAAGAGGCAATGCCAAGTTGAAAAATATTAATTTGTGCAAACAAATAAGATCGAGTTGCCTCTGCAACTCCATTATTGTAAAATTGTTTTGATGATAATTTAAATACTATCTTATGAATCAAAAAATTAAAATAAAAGGATCCAAAATAAAAGAAAAAATAGTGCATCAAAAGACCACGAAGGGGACCATAAGATCAATAGGAGGAGAATAGTGAAGGTTAAAATTTAATCTTCCATACCATCCCTATCCTTCTAAAATAGTAAAATTAAAATAAAGAAATATATAAACAATAGATTTTTTTTTTTTTAAATGGGTAAACGCTTTTGACCCAGAGCTATGAACCAGTGAGGTCACAAATTGGGGACCTCATCCCCAATTTAAACAATTAACAAGTACACCCCAATGGGGTTTGAACCTTGATACCAGACACAACACCACAACAACTTAACCATCATACCATGCCACTATTGGCATAATACAATAGATATAATCTATAAAAAAATATTTAATTCTAAAACTTAAAGTAATAATGGAATCAATATCTAAATAGACAATAATTCCACCCTAAGAATAACAAGAAGACTACTAAATCTTGAGAAAAAGTAAAAGATTTAATATTTGTGTAAATCAAGAGGGTAAATTAAGAATGTTATATGGGTATTTATAGGTCAAGTATTTATCCAAGTGCTTAAGGATTAGATAATCTCATACAACATAACAATTTATTTTTTTGTAAAGATCCTTTTGGTGGTCTCAATAAAAGAGGAAGTAAATTTCTATTGATTTAAAAAATTCTAGAAATAACCCTAGTAGTTCAGTCCACAATAATAATAACCTCCATGAAATCCCTTTATTGGCTTAAAAATTCCAAGAAACCTATAAAACTCCAAAATAATTGAAGAAAATATCACAACACTATCAAAAGGATTAAAGCTCAATAAAAAATCTTGAAAAAAAGAATTAAAATATCATATACTTATTATTAAATAGGAACAAATTTTTCTTTCATAGAATTTTTAAATCAGGGTATTAATAAGGGCCAAATGAGGTATAAATATACATTAAAACATAAACTAGTGTTGAAGAGGGAATAAATGCACAAGAATTTTCACTAGATTGGTGTCAATTAGCCTAAAAAAAATATTATTGTCATGCATATGTTTGACAATAATTAAACATCAAAATAGAAAAATTAATAACTCTCATAAAATAACAAAAAAAAAAAATGTAATCCAAAGAGTGTCAAAATGTATAATCATATAAATTATACTTGATAAAAACTAATGGGAATAAATAGGTGCTGTAAAAGAAATAAAAATAATGAAATATTTTTTTCTTTATTCATTAATACTACTAGATAAAGGTTTAATCCTATAACAAACATTAATTTATATTCAAATGATAGCCCTCCTCCCTAAAAACATGTTGTACAGGGAATTCTTGTTCAACCTTGGTAGAATAAAATTATGTACTATAATATCAAATTAACAATGAAACTATCAAAGAAAGTGTGTCAAGAAATATAGTGTAATTATAGGATTGGGTAAAAGCAAGAAGTTGGGTCCACAAAGAGGGGAAGTTTTGGTCAAAAAAAATCTCGTGGGAACGTGTACATATTATTAAAAAAACATGTACCCTCTTAGCAATGGGTACCCAAGCCTAAATAAAAAATGCACATGTTATCCTTCGGGTACACACTAAAAAATGTGTACGCATTATAGCGAGTGTGTGTTATATAATGTTGTAGTGTAGAAAATTGTACGCTCTTGAAAGTGATGCAACTTCACACTTAATTTGGACCTATTTTGGCACCCTTGCATTAATTATCCTTTAAAATCATCATTATTAGGCCCCTAAGACCCATTATCTTAGATCTCAAGGCTTATTTCACCTAAACACCTAAAAAAATCACTTTAAGCACCGAAAATATCGAAAACCCGCCTCAAGAAGCTAAGGTGGACTCATTCACCACCTTGGGTGAATGAGTCCCCTTAGGTGGGACCCATTCACCAAGGGTGACGAATCTGTCCCATTTGGGGTCTTTTCCAAATTTAAGCAAGAAATTCACCATTTTAATTCAATTTTTTGGTGGATGTTAGTTTTTGAGATCTAGATAATGGTCAATTAGGTGTTAATGCCTATATAAGCAAGTTTTCAAGTCATTTTTATCATCTAGCTAATCTATGCAAGCATTATCAATCAAAAATTTCAAGATCTAGGCATTCAAGAGTCTTTACAAGAGCATTCAAGAGCAAGTAATCAGAAAAGTTGAAGCTTGGGAGGAGCATTAAAGTGTTTTTGCAAGTCTTCAAGATCACTTTTATTCAAGATCTAACATTGTCAAGGGTTGATCATGGTTGTCTATGGTGAATCATGATGGATTCGAGGTTGGGGAGATGCAACTAGCCATCAAGCCAAGCCTAAAGATTTGTTTCCTAAGTGATTCCATCCTCCATTATCACTCTACATTTAGCCTAAGGAAGGTATAAGCATCATTAGGGCTTGTTTGGGGTGATTAGAGGTCTCTCCAAGTGAATCATTCATCTTCATATTTCCATTCTTGCACATTAGAATATGATTGCATCATGTTTCAAATTTCTTAGTCTTAGAAACACTTAAGGCTAATGATTTCATCCAAATTTCATCATTTCTATCAAGGTTTAATTACCAAACTAGGGGTTTGGCCAAGGAAAACCCCCATTATCAAATCAAGTTTATATTCTATTTTGCAGGTCTTTTCACAGATCCAGATCCAAAACTCAAGTTGGAAGGAAAGAGCAGGTGTTGAGGTGCAAATCATTAATTTAATTTCTTAAAAAAGAAAAACATGACTGATTAACTAAGAGTGGCGAATGAGTCCCACTGTAGTTTTCTAGATTTGCTTGCAGATTCAGATACCCTTTTCCCAAAACAGGCTCTCGTACAAAAATCCAAATCTAGGACTGATTCACCCAGGTTGGCGAATGAGTCCCAATTGGTCAAAACGTCAAATTTTCCAGTGTTTAGAAGCTACAATCAATCATTTCCAAATTTCCAGGTGCACAATATTCATCTTATATCTTTTATGTTTTTTTTTACTTGCATTTATTGGTCATTTGATAGGTCATTGCATTTAATTAGGGTTTTGCATTTCATCTTACATTTCATCTTGCATTTCATTATCTTTTTCAAGTCTAAACTTGGTGGTGAACCCCTTATTAGCTCATATTCAGCCCCTAGAACAACCCTCTTGCAAGATATCTTTCTCTTTTGCATTGAGATCTCAAGGGTTTGTTCTTGAGTGAAAGTTAGTGAAGATTCTCATTCTAGGTCCTAAACCCTAGAAAAGCACACAATTTTCCACCTTTCAAATGCGTACGGGTTTCAAAAAGATATTTAATTTTTTAAATAAATGGTTGTTATATAACACATACAAGTTTTATAATGCACACATGTTTCTTAAAGGTATTTGATTTTTTAAATAAATGGGCAAATAAAGAACGTGTACCCATTATATAATAGGTACACATTTCTATTTAAAAATGTGTATGTGTTTCATAATGCATATGCGTTTTTAAAATTTTGAATTCCCAAACCACATGCTGCCTCGGTTTTAGGCTCAAGAAAGACTTGGCAACCCAACCCTTAGCCTTTGACCTGCAACTAAAAAACTCAGGTAAGTTCAAGAGAAATGTCCAACTTTAGCAATATAGTTGATGGACCTTTTTTTTGAATTAATCTATGAGATTAAAACTCATTATATAACACAACTGCTAGTTTCCAAATATATAATTTTTTTTCAGATTTGATTATGTTTTTTTTATTTTTTTACTAATTTCTAAGCAAACTGGTCCATAAACTTGAAATATCATGATTTTTTGTTTTTTAATAACTTTTTTTTGGTTAATTTTTTTGCAAAAGAAATTATATGACATCAATCTTCAGAAAATTATCTACACAATGAAATAAAAAATAAAAAATGTTTAGTTTAGTTCTAATTATGTTGTACACGTTTATTTTTTAAAACAACAATTAGGTCCAATAAAATTCAATAAAAAAAAATATTTAGAAAAAAATTACAAAAAAATATCCTCATCAATCTTCATCTTGTTAAATATCTTTTCCCAAAAAGAATTAGAAAAATACTTTTATTTAGGTCAAAAAGTGGTGTTCGTACAAATGAATGGTATGGTAAAACAAAACTTTTAAAAAGTGGTTTTTCTACATTCCTATCAAAATTTAATTTCTATCATCTAGGCATTTGAATAAACCACATATTTGGAAACTAAATTCAAAATACTAAATTTCATATTACTAAATATTTTTAAGATTCATTGTGTAAGTGCTTCAAATTATTTTGTCCAAGTGTGACAATTTAAAAAAATGCCAAAAACACTTCCACTTTTTGAGTTTTTTGTGGACCCAACTTCTTGCATCAACCCTTATTTATACTAAAATCTAAAAACTACAAACAAATAATATATGTAATAATATAATTCTTTAATTTTTAAATTATTTTTATCTTACTGTAAATGTATAAGATATAAAATTACATAATTACACTCTTACCTCCTTGTTTACCCATCTTTGTATGAATTTCATAAATTTTTATTCTTGTCACTCAATTTGACTCATTTGGCACACTGCCTAATCCTTATCATAATCTTGAATATATTTCCTTGAATTAATATATCAATTAATTCACAATATATATGGTCTATTTCTCAAGGTTTCTATCTTATTATACTAGGAGATGCCCATGGTTCTATCCCTAGATATTATTACACCTATGACCTAGTCCAATTTTAAATTATAGTTACTTCTTAAGATAATATATTATGAATTGTACCATTACCCATCAACTTGTGCTCAAAAGGTCTCAAGTTATCTATCTAGGACTTGTATTTCTGATTGACAACCTAGTATGGGTTGACTGCACTTGATCCATGAGGATTCAAAGTATATTCAAGCCACTAAACATCAGTCCCAATAAGATCATTCAATGTAAACTAAACTAAAAATCCATTAAAACTAACATATTAAAAACATGAAAGCTTCATAAACCCCTATTCTAATCCATTGAAACTTATCCTATTGGGGGAGTGGTGTTGCATTTATGTGGAATGACGATCCTTTCCCAATCACTTAGATAATGAACTTGTTTCAATCAGTTTTATTAAAGAAAACAAATGAAATGTGAGATGTGTTGTAAAACATGATTAAATCTATATTAACATGATAAAAAAGTAATATGATCAATTTAAGTGTATGCAAAGCTATTCTAAATGGATTTTAAGCTAAAAATATTAAAACCCTAGTTTCAAAATATACTAAATGGATGCAACTAGGTTGCCATGGAAGCCATTAATGGATGTTTTAAGCTATTATAATCAACTTTTAAAAAAAACTAAATATGGATGCAAGTGAGAGTGGTTTTAATAGCATAAGTTTACTACTAAAAGATTAATTTATTTGTCTCCAAATAGTGACCTATTTATAGGAGGACAAATGAGAAATGAAGGGCTAAGATTGAAAAAGTTAATCAATGGTCAAAAAGGAAGGAAGATGGAGGCATGGATCATGGATTCTCATCAAGGGTTGAAAATTAAAGTAGATATTTAATCAACGACTTACATTCATCCAAACAAACACACTTTCAAAACGTGCACAAGAAGTCATGTTGAAAGTTTGTTACAAAAAAGGAATATTCTCTTTTTCAAATGAGTGAAGAAAGAAAATATTCTCATGGGTGAGGAAAATTAGATATTTAGTTAATTAAAACCAAATTAAATTGTGCAAAGGAATATTCCCTTTTTGGAGAAATTTGCAGAGTACTCTCTTGGAATATTCCCTTGCAAGTGGGGGGATTAGATTAAATTATAAATTTGATAATTAAATAAAGTGTCAATTATGCAAATTAGGGGAAATAGGATATTCATTAAATTATTTATTTATTTAATGAAAAGGGGAATTATACGATATTCATTAAATAAATGATTTAATGAAAAGGGGAAAGTGATAAGATATTTAATTAAACAAATTAGGGTTATTTAATTAAATAAGAGGACTTTAGGGATTAAATTAAATAATTTGATTTATTCAATTTAATAGGACAAAATGTTAGCATGAAAAGAGGGTGAATTAACCTAGTTAGATTAATCAGATTAATAGATGAAAATGATTTAGATAGCTAAGCTAATTTAATCAATTAAGTGAAAAGAGGATGGGTTTTAGGATGAAACGGTGTTAGTATATCCGATTAGAGTGCATGATATCATTCAGAACATTTTTTAATTGTCTACAGTATTTAAGGAAACCTCCCCAAATCATTTTATGAATTAATTATGAGGAAAAATAATTAAAATAAACATTTATTAATATCCATAGTCTTAAGCTTAGATTAGTCTAAATTTGCTTAGTCTTAATTTCATCAATATTTTTTTCTCCATTTTTTATTTGTTTATTTTATCACATGTTATATATAAGAATTTTTTTCTATGAAGAAATTATTTGTTATTCCTCATTTTACTATAAAGATCCAAAAAAATTGAACACACTAGAGTCTAAGATGTAATTAGAAGAGCAAGTCAAAAAATATTGAATGTAAAAATATTTAGGGAGCTAATCCAAGCATAACCAAGTGTCCTAGGAGAAAACCAAAAGTATATCCATGTCCCATGCCTCAAAAACTTTATATAATGTCTAACATAGATTCATGATGATAAATCCAATACCAAATTATAGTTTCTAGTATTATATAGTAGTATCATATTTTATCAAAAAGATCAATGTTGACATCAAATTATAAAGTAAATTATAAGCTCTATATTTCTCTTGAATATTTTTATTTCTTGAACGTAGGTAATTTCATGTTTATTTACATTAATAAGTGTCATCTCTCTTAGATTCTAAGTCTTGTACTCATTAGAGTTAAGATACTTAGATCATATTTGGTGTAGTCAAGCTCGAAGGGCCTTGCCAGGCTATCCAATCTCGCAACCAAATCACACATACATATACAGAAAAATCAAATGAATACAACAGGAGAACAAATATTTCCTTTATTACTGGAGAGAGGTTACAGATTACATGCCACTCTATGGGATGCTTATTACATGCATCTATCGAATTTGTAGATCTAATTTCACACTTTGTTCTTCACTATATGTTATTCTACACTCTCGCTATATCTGCCCTATATTCCTTCCACATTTATATCTCCATCTAGTTCTCTAGGTCGGCCTTGACATTTCCTACTTCTCATGTCGTAGTATCACAATGTCGTTACCTTGTTATCAGTAGCTTCATCAAGTCTTCCAATGGTGATGGATTCCACAACAATGATGTGGAATTCATTTGATCACATACTGCCAACTGTCACCATTCACTACCATTGACCATCGCACAAATCGTACCACTCACGCTACCGAATCCACCATCACCCTGTTGGTGAGACCCTCAATCACCTCCCATCGATACGAAGAAGTCTCACCGATGAACACTTTGCACATTGAAGGACTCATCGAATCATTAGGGAGACTTTAGACATAGTCCCACCAAAGATACATACTCCTATTGATGAAACCTGAATCGCTAAGTCATTGAATATAATAACTTAAGAACCTCTAGTGAGGGGTTGTGGAGTTATAAAAACCCACAACTTGCCAACATATATCTATCGGTCCAGCCAATGTAACTCCATCACTACGTCGCTAAATGGGGCGGTTATGGAACTTACGAACCTGTGACATTGGTTAGGAAAAATCAAAACCCCGCGACTCCTCACAACCTTGGTCCTTATTTGAAACAAACAAACACATGATGATGCAAGATTGTTCTTTGCCCTAGATTCTCTTGCATAAGACACTTGGGGTAGGATAAATGTTTCATGAGTGGAGACTCAAGATCATTTGCGCCAGTCTCAAACTGACATTCTAAACTGAGCCATCTCATGTGCCTTCAACCAAGATGCTTCCTCACCTGATTTTCCCTTCCAACGAACCAAGTACTCTGGATACTCTTTACCATGTGTTTTCTTTGCAACCCTAGAATCAATAATTGCATCTGCTTCTTCAATTTGCTTCTTTAGTAGATGGTTTACCCAATCAATATTAATAGGAAAATTTGATTGAGTACTTGTCTCTCCATCAAAGTGTTTATACAGATCACTGACATTGAAGATAGGAGATATATCTACATTCTCTGGAATTTCAACTTCATCAGCATTGGCTGAAAACTTACGTAGGATCCTGCAAGGACCAATTTTCTTCCATTTTAACTTACTATAGGTTCCCTATGGAAACCTTTCCTTTCTTAAATAAACCCACACTAGTTCTCCAATATGAAATTATTGGTCTCTTCTATGATGGTCAACAGACTCTTTATAATTAGTTGTACTCTTCTCCAACTTTTCTTTCACTTCTTTATGCAAATCTCTAATATATTTTGCAAAATCCTTCACCATAGCACTTGTTTTCACCAGGCATGTACTATCTTTGAGTTCATCTATGCCCCTAGGGATGAAACCATACACCACATTGAATGGAATTTTCCCACTCCTATTCAATGAATTATTATAGGAAAACTCTGCCTGGGACAACAACAAATCCCACTGTTTTGATTTATCTCCAATCAAACATCGAAGGAGATTACCTAAACTCATGTTCACGACTTCGGTATGTCCATCTATTTGTGGATGGTAGGTTGAACTGAAACCCAAATGTGTGCCTAATTTCTTCCACAATGTCTACCAAAAATGACCAAAAAACTTTGTATCCTGATAAGATATGATGCTCTTAGGAAAACCATGCAACTGAACTATTTCTTTGAAAAACAAATTTTCTATATGGTAAGCATCACTAGTTTTCTGACACGGAATAAAATGAGCCATTTTTGAAAATCTATCAACAACCACAAAAATTGAATCATTACCTCATTGAGTTCGAGGTATCCCTAGAATAAAATCCATGCTAATTTGTTCCCACGGTCTCTCCAAAATTGGTAATGGTTGATATAGTTTGGATTTTGTTTTGTACCCTTCACATGCTGACAAATTTTGCATCCTTGCACCATTTTCTTGACATCCACACTCATTCTTGGCCAATAGTATCTTTCATTCAACAACGTAGTTATCTTATCTATTCCAAAATTTCCACCTAATCCACCTCTATGCTTCTCTCGAATGAGATTATCCCTCATGGAACCTCTTGGTATGCACAACTTCTTTTCTTTGAACAACAAGTTTTCCTGAATGAGATGCTCCAACCATGGAGTTTGATCCAATTCAGCTGGATCTAACCATGCCTCTCTAAAATATGGTCCGGACTCACAATGAATCAAAACCAACAACATTCACTCTCATCTCGTTTAGCAACAAATTTCTCTTGCTTAATGCCTCAACAACCCTATTGGATTTACCACTTCTATGTTTTAGCATAAAAGAATAACTTTGCAAGAATTCAACCCACTTCATATGCCTCTGATTCAAATTACCTTGGTTGTTTATGAATTTTTGCACATGATGATTTGTATACAACACAAATTATTTTGGCAATAAATAATGCCTCCACTTCTTGAGTGCTTGCGCCATCGCATAGAACTCTTGATCATACACCAAATATTTCCTCTTGGCTCCATTCAACTTCTCACTGAAGTACATTATTGGTCTTCCTTCTTGACTAAGAACTCCTTTAATTATTTTTTTTCTTGCATCACAATCTACTTCGAAAACTTTTCTAAATTATGGTAATTCCAACACCAATTGCTCTATCACCTTGCTTTTCAACATCTGAAATATCTTCTCTGCAACAACTATCTATTAGAACTATTTTTCTTGTTCCCTTCATTTTCTCCATGATGGGAGCACATATCCCACTGAAATTATTTATGAAATACCTATAGAAGCTCGTCAACCCATGAAAACTACGATCTTCAAAAGTACTCCTTGGTGATGTTCACTCAACGGTAGCCTTTACTATTTTAGGATCCATTTTCAATCCTTCCTTAGAGACTAAAAATCCCAAATACACTAACTCCTTCTTCATGAAAGTACACTTTTTTAGATTAACCATTAACTCCTCTTCTTTCAATCTTTGAAAAACAATTCTAATATGTTCTTTTTTTGTTTTACTAAAAATTAAAATATCATAAAGATAAACTATGACAAACTTACCAAGATAGGGCTTCAACACCTGATTCATCAATCTCATGAATGTACTGGGTGCATTTGTTAATCCAAATGGCATGACCGACCACTTATACAGTCCATCCTTCATCTTAAATGTTGTCTTCCACTCATCCCCTTCACGAATTTTGATTTTATGGTAACCACTCTTTAGATAAATCTTTGTGAAATACCTTGCTACATTCAAATAGCCCATTAAATCATCCATTCTAGGTAATGGGAATCTATATTTAATAGTAATATTATTAATGGCATGAGAGTCTATACGCATTTTCCATTCACCTTCCTTCTTAGGTGCTAATACAACTGGTACAACACATGGGCAGAGACTCTCTCTAATCATTGAACCCTTGTCCAACAACTCCTGGACTTGTCTATTTATTTCTTCATTCTCTTGCAGTGTCATCCTATATGGTGCCTTGTTTGGTAGACTTAAACATGGAATCAAATCCATATAGTGAATGATTTCTCTCACTGGTGGCAGTCCATCTGATAACTCCATCATTATGCCAGTGTACTTGTCAACCAATTCTTGAATTTCTACCGGTAGCTTTTCTTCCTTTTTTGTTGTCAGGTTTTGAGGTGGTCGTGCTAATAATGCATAACAAACATCATCCTTCTTTAGATCCTTCAAAAACTGCTTTCTTGCGACAAAACACACCTTGGAGGTACCTTTTGTGTCTTCATCCTTATCCTTCATGGGATTCAAAGTAAATTCTTGACCATCCTTCTTAATGGTATATGTATTATTCTTACCATCATGAACAACTTAACGGTCAAACTACCATGGTCTTCCCAACAAGATATGACAGGAATCCATCGGCTTTGCATCACAAAGTATTTCATCCTTGTATTTACCAATCTGAAAATTAACCAAGCATTGTTCTCTTACCACTAATTGACACTCCTTCTACAACCATGAAACCTTATATGGACTAGGATGCTTCATTCTTTTCAGCTTCAACTTCCTCACCATTTCATCAGACACAATATTGTCTATGCTGCCACTATCTACAATTACTTTACAACACTTACCACCTAACTTGCATTTGGTTCTGAACAAATTCCTTCTCTATATCGGTTTTGCTTATACCTTCTCAGGACTTAAAAAAATATTCCTTATCATCAAGGATTCTTCATCTTCTAGATCTTCTCCATGCTTTGAAGTTTCCACCATTTCATCTTCAGCTTGGGCCACATGTACTCTGGACTCTTTTCCTTTTCCTCCACCTTGAACTTGTGGGCATTCAAAAGACTTGTGCCCGATCTATCCTCATTTGTAGCATGTAACAGTGAATCCTCTATCTCTTTCTCTTCCAAATATCTCTTCCTCAAGATGACTCTCCTTTCCCTTGGGAATATCCTCTACCTCCTATGTCTTGAGAGGTACCTTTCCCATCAAGTTTGCTAGAATATCCTCTTCCACCACTACGATATCCTCAGTCATGGGCATTTCTGCCTCTACCCCTGTTATTGCTTTGTTTCTTTTTGTTTAATTTCTCCTTAGCTTTCAAGGCATATTGATAAACCTCTTTCACATTCTGCAAATTGAGAAAACTTATTTCATCTTGAATGGAAACCCATAGACCATTTAGGTATCTTGCAACTTGCTCATCCTCATCTTCAGTATGGTCTTCTCGAATACTCAATCAATAGAACTCTTTAGTGTACTCCTTGACACTGGTCTCTCTCTGCTTAAAGTTCAGTAATTTCCTAAACAGACTTATCTGATAGTTTGTAGGCATGAACTTTGCCTTTAGTTTGTTCACCATGCAGTCCCATGATTTTATCTTCTCCTTGCCTCTTCGTTGTCTATTAGTCTACAAATGGTCCCACTATAGGGATGCATGCCCCTTCAACTTTGTGCACAAATATTTCACCTTCTTGTCATCTTTAGTACCTTCAAATTTGAAGTACTTCTCCATCTCAGTAATCCAATCCAACAATTCATCGGAATTCAGGTTCATTTTGTACTCAAGAGCATCAAAACAGGGTCTAGTATTTATTCTGGTTAAGGCTCGAATGAACCTCTCTTCTCCTCAATCAAGTTCTGGTTGTTCTCCTTCAACTTTGACCTATTCTTCTTCTTCTTCATCACTCACATCATTGACATGATGACCTCTTTGTTGTGCATTCTCGACAACCTCTAGTCTAGTCATACTCCCTCTCAACATATCTATCAAGACAGGGTTTGTTTCTTTTCGCACCCCTCATTGTCTGCCTTGTCCTCTTTGTGCCATCTTACACAAGCCCTCTGCAGCTGCAGGTTTTCTTCTCGCTCAATTACCTACAATAAATTCTCTATAGGACTTCGTAATTGCTTGACACCTTCCAAGAGAAAACCTTTCTCTAATACCACTTGGTGTAATCGAGGGCCTTGCCAGGTTGTCCAATCTCACAACCAACTCACACATACATGCACAAAAAGGTCAAACGAATGTAACAGGTGAACAAATATTTCCTTTATTGCTGGAGAGAGGTTACATATTACATGTCACTCTATGGGTTGCTTATTACATGCATCTACCGAATTTACAGTTCTGAGTTCACCCTATGTTCTTCACTATATGTTATTCTACACTCTTGCTATATCTTCCTTGTATTCCTTTCGCATTTATATCTCCATCTAGTTCTCCAAGTTGGCCTTGACATTTCCCGCTCCTCATGTCGTAGTATCACCATCCACCACCATTGACCATCGCATGAATTGTGCCGCTCATGCTATTGAATCCACCATCGCCTTGTTGGTGAGACCCTCAATCACATCCCACCGATACGAAGAAGTCCCACCAACAAACACTTTGCACACTGAAGGACTCATCGGACCATTGGGGAGACTCGAGACAGAGTCCCACCGAAGGTACATACTTTTATCGATGAAACCCAAATCACTAAGTCGTTGAAGATCATAACTTAAGAACCTCTAGTCGGGGCTTTTATAATTATAAAAACTTATGACTTGTTGACATATATCTATCAGGCTCACCAATATAACTGTATCGCTATGTCGCTAAATCGGGTGGTTATGGAACTTATGAACCTCGTGACATTGGTTAGGAAAACTCGGAACCTCATGACTCCTCACAACCTTGGCCCTTATTTTAAACAAACAAACACATAATTTTGATGATGCAAGATTGATCTTCGCCCTCGATGCTCCTACATCAATATTTATGTAGGGTGTGATTTATTTCCCTATAATATGTCAAATATCCAACATTATATGTGCATGTCGTAAAAACGTAATGTCTAATAATAAGAAAAACACTAATTTTTTTTATATAGAATAGATAACTAAAAGATCTAACATAAGAGATATAAAAATTATGAAGAATGATTAAGTAAATGAATAAAAATAATGTATGTAATCTTAAATATTTGTGTATATGAGAAAATTTTATATTCAAGAATTAAAAAATTTGGTTAAGATAATTAATTAAAACTGTTTAAAAAAATCAAAGTTTATAAATTATTTAGATTAGTGTAGTGTACAATGATGTGGGAAAATATATGAAACTTATAATTGATTAAACAATGCAAGTAATTTTTCTTTAGAGTTAAAGTCATGAGATCAAAGATTAATATTATAATTATTATTTAGTATAATTTTTTTTAAATCAATATCTCTTTTATTGCAAGATCATTAAGGGAATCAATACATGGTGCATGCCTCACAAATGAGTCTAAATGGAACAAACCTAAGGATTTTGTAAAAATAAGGGATTATTCATCGAATTTCACTAATCAACAAAAAAATCAAGGCTTTCTTGATAAATCTTCATCAAGTAAAAATGACTTAAACAAACCCAAAGCTCTAGCAGCCTGAGCATATGGAACCATATGTGATGCCCCTCGAACTGTTGCAAAGGTCAACAAGTTTCCATAGGAATTTGTCCATCCAGCTACCTATTTTTCATCAATTTTTTTTAAAATTATAAGCATTCAAGTATACCACAATTCTTCTAATATCAATATAAAATGTATTCCTTTTCCAACTTTTAATAAATAGGAATGTATATACATACATACACCTACATATATATGTGTATATATAATTATATATACATACGTATGTGTATGTATGCATATATATATGCAAATACAAATATACAATACAAATATACAATAAAAATATGTTATTAAAAAATAACTCCAAAATAAATATTTTTAATGTTATACCTGTCCCTTATGATACCAAGCATGATAAGGTAGTCTTCTAGGTATCTTCAAGTCAAGTGCTAGATTACGAACATTGGTGCGTGTTCCCAATAAAGGGACTACTGAATCTTGGTCTCCACTGCAAATTCAAATGTTATTTTTATGTTAAATTGTGACTAATCCTATTTAATGACTTATTTTTTAATGATTGATATATTTGGATATGCCTATTGTTCACCAATTTTTGACTTCAAAATTTTGTTTGAAAGAAAATATGACCATAGTTATATCTAGATATACTACTAGAAATGTTTACATGGAAAATATCAATAATGAATATAATCATCTACTCAATTTCTTAAATATCTTAAATTTTTTGAGTAAAAAGAGCATGTTGTGGAGAATATGAAATATCATTAATGAAGTCTCAAAATTGTTAAAATTATAACCATTAGTAATATGTGATAAGTAAATTTAACCAAGAAATCTTGAAGCATTCATTTACTTGGTTAGATCAATCTTACCTAAAAGTCCAAACACGTATACCATATCTGACAATTTCCTTGAGCACTGGAATGATATTAATCCCGATGTCACGTTCAGTGTAATTTAATACCCTAATCCAAAAAACATCATTAAATACTTTATCATCTTTTAGGAGAACATTATCTCATGCATAAATAAAAATCGAAAGAAAATATTTTTCACTTAATTATTAAAAATTATTTTGAATCACTTTAAAATGATTTATATCCATATTTATTACCAAACTTTATTCTCCTTAGAATATATTTTATTAAATATATATTCTAAATTTCACATATAGTATTAAC
Source organism: Sequoiadendron giganteum (assembly GCA_007115665.2). Taxonomy (NCBI): domain Eukaryota; kingdom Viridiplantae; phylum Streptophyta; class Pinopsida; order Cupressales; family Cupressaceae; genus Sequoiadendron; species Sequoiadendron giganteum. The sequence goes on from CM021109.1 coordinate 5,389,625, forward strand.
AAATATATTATATATAATTTAAAATTTCTATCCACTTCAAAATCATGCTAATCCCAATAATGATAGGATCAAATTGATGTCTTATTCGACCTCTATTTATAATTTTTTCCTAATTTCTAGCAACTATATAATCCATAAAATTCATATGATTAATAGAGAACATTTAGTGCAAAGAAAATAATAGTACATAAATTAAAAAAATCATAAATTAAACTTTTAAAAACTAGATTCCCTTATGTAGGTGTAATCATTCTTCAATTATAAACTTTCCACTTTATTGAATTAGAAGTTGTTTCTTTAATTTTTTTATAAAATTCATATTTTAGAAAAGAAAATTGTAATTAAGTGTTAGTTTTTAATCATCCATTATATTAAACATTTTATTATTATATGAACATTTTTTTAATAATCTGGAATAATTAATCAATATTTAAAACTAAAAATTAAAAAAACAATATAATAATCATAAATTTGTTATTATTATTTTTTATGAAAATAAATGTTAAAGTAAATTTTTAAAATTTTATTTTATACAACTTTTAAAGATCACACTAAAATTTCTAAATAAATTGAAAAGATATGTGTGATTGTGTGCATGTACAAGCATTTAACAAAAAAATAATATAACAAATATTAATTAATAATATATTTTTAATATTTAAATATATATTAAATGACTATTTAATCTGGTATTCTAAGTAAAATTAATTTCAAATGAATGAATAAAAAAGGTTTAAAAATATTTTATATGTCGTGAAAAGATAGGTATACATCAAAATAATAAGGTACAAAAGTGATCTAAATTTTTCTATGAATTCGAGGGATAATACTTAAAGAGGTGCTGGAAATATTGTTAAACAAAATAGACAAAGTGAAAAACATGGAAAACATCATTTTATTCAAAAATATCAAAGTTATTATAAAAATTTGGGCTAACTCATGAATGAGAAGTATGCCTTGAATCCGTACAAATTGGACAATCTCATAGGAGAGTTGTGTGGGCCATCTTAGGCTAGCTCATGGATGAGATCTATGTCCTGGATCCGTACAATTGGAAAATCATGTGATAGAGTTGTATGCCCAATGGATTCCATTTGAGAGAGTTGATATAATATGACAAACTCTTCAAACAAGATGTATGCCACAACTTGACAAACTCATCCAAAGAGATGCATGCTTACCACTCTGTCTATTAACTTCGAATTGAACCTATTTTATACATTCTTAATAGAAGCTAAAAGGTCACCATCCATGTGTTCATTAGAAGTCGGATGGATAACTTAGAACTTGAAAATTCATTACACTTTAATGAGGATAAAATTGATAATATATTATTTAATTGGGACACCCCAACTTATTTGTGATCATTCCTCCCCTTTGAAAGGCGATGGGCCCCATTGCATCTACTTTAAATCATACACATCACCTTCTATTTGGTTGTGGTTGGGCTGGAGCATATTTTTCTTCACGAGCAACATGCTTTGCTAAATTTGTTTGATGTCTCTTTCCTTGAGTATGCCAAATAATTGCCTTCATTATTGTGTAGATTCAAACATATTTTGCATTGCGTGTATGATTTTTGCTTAAAACTTTCCTGACTATATTCAGACTACGAGGGATAATAATCATGTCCATCCAAAATACCATTGAGCTGCAACCCCAAATTGAAGTGGATTTGTCCTCAAAGGGCCTTAAGACTTACCTCATTCTATGAAGTGTGGGGGATAATACCATTGATCTAAAAATATTTGTGAATTCGGCAGATAATACTCAGCGAGGTGCTCGAAGTATTTTTAAATAAAATAGACAAATTGAAAAACATGGAAACATCATTTTATTCAAAAATATGGGTTATTACAAAATTTTGGGCTAGCTCGTGAATGAGATGTATGCCCTAAATCCATACAATTGGACAATCCCATAGGAGAGCTGTGTGCCCCATCTTGGGCTAGCTTATGGATGAGATGTATGTCCTAGATCCATACAATTGAACAATCTTGTGATAGTTGTATGCCCAATGGACTCCATTTGAAAGAGCTAGTATAATTTGACAAACTCTTCAGACAAGATGTATGCCACAACTTGAAAAACTCATCCAAAGAGATGTATGCTTACCACTCTGTCTATTGGCTTCGAATTGAGCCTATTTTACACATTCTTAATAGAAGCTGAAAGGACACCCCAACTTATTTGTGATCAAAAAGGTAATTAAAAGATATCATAAGGAATTTTTTTAATGACATAATGTAATGGTTAAATCATAGAATTTTTATTCTTTTCACCAAAGTTCAAACCTCTATTGGGGTGTTATTGTTGTCTGCTCATGCTGATATGAAATCCTCCATTGTGACCTCACCAATTCATAGCTCTATTCAAAAGCATTTACCCCCAGTTTTTTGAAAAATAAGGCATCATAAAGAACTTGATCCACTCTATTGATGCCTCATTCTTCTTTTAAAGGGGAGTATTGAATAATGTTTATGTGAACAATCAATGTATTGATTAAAATATCATAATGAAAGATAAACATCTCTTTCTTAGGATGAATGAAGTCTCAATTTATTTATATATATAATGTGTTTTACCATACAATATTTTAGCAACTCTTTTAATTTGGATCAAAAAAAATAAGTTAATTCAAATTACTATTCCACTAATCAAAAAATCGTCTAATTGAATCAATGAGTTGTGGAACTTGAAAAGCTTCAAGATGTGATACTAAGATAATTAAATAGATAATCATTTTGTAGAATAAATACAATCAAATAATATATATAGTGTAGTTTAGATCAATTTATAAAATTATAAGATAAAAGTTAGTTGTGAAATTAGAACACCAGTAGATTAAAAATTGAAAAAAATATCATGACCATTTTTACAATGCCGAATTTATTTGACATAAAAAATGACATGTTAGAGAATTTAAACAAATAAAAAGTTACTATACAAGAACAAAAAAACTAGACTCCATGAGACTTGAGGAAGTTAATACATTTATAGTTCTATATAGGTTTTAAGGGTTATTGTTTGAAATTTTATGTTTGGCATATTTTCTTACATTTTTGCATATGTAAACTTTATTTAGAACATACAGATCTTCTTTCTTAGATTTTTTAAGTAGTTGTAGGAGATGAGTGAAATATGAAGAGTTTTCTAGGGAAATTATAGATCATAACACTTTATTAGTATATTATTATTTCGAAGGATATTTAGAATGTAAAGAGAGTGACAATGGAAGGCATGGTCTTTACTTTTATATAATTTTTTGGTGTTGTTTTTCTCTATAATAAATCCTTAATAACATATATTTTTGATGAGTTATATCTTTTATAAATTTTTATTATTTAAATATTTATTTTTATTCACAAGAATATATTTAAAATAATTAATTTATAAAAATAATTTATTATTTTATTATGTTACTTGTTTTGCATGCTTTCTATAGTATGATAAGAATTTTGTAGATAGTTTTGTGCTTATAATATGTAGAAAAAATTGAAGGTGAGTTACTAACCTTTTAGTAGGACATATCTATAAAGAATTGAAATAAATAATTGAGAAAAAAAGAATAAATGGTACTTCAATTCAATGATATATATCTATAGTGTTGTAAATTATCGCCCTTGACAATTTCACACTATGTTTTGCTCCCCCTTGAGTGCATGGACCTAATTGTACACCTAATTTCCTAAATTATGCATTATATAGCTCCTCTGGACATTTATCAATAAAACCCATGTAGAAAACCAAAGTAGACCCTTCATATATTGCTCCCGACACCTTACATCCCACAAAATAGGGTTGGGACATAGTCACCATTGGCATCTTAGTCCCCCTATTTTGCTTCTAAAATTCAATATTTCAGGGACAACAATTTATTATTTGAATTTCAAATATCATATATTAGCTATCAGGATTTAATTTTCAATAAATTAGGATAATTGCATATAAGCACCTAGTCATTTCATCATTTCAAAATATCTAGCATAAACTAACAACTATGGAGAATTTATGATCAAGCATTATCAAGAGCATTATTATGAAGTCAAGAGCATTCAAGAGAAGATTTATTGCAGCAATTCAACATCAACACACCATGTCAAAGTGTGTGTGATTTTATTCATGTTTATGTTATCATATTGTTTGTGAGATCTAACCCTTGTAGGTCTTCAAGTAAATCAAGCCAACAACAATCAAGCCTTGATCAGATTTCAAGGAAGCTATTTTCAAGTGGTGAGTTGTATTCCATTATTGATTCATCATTCATTTTTAGCCTCTATCCCTCAAAAGGATAAGCTCTCTTTCATCGACATTGTCATTGTTGAAGTGGAAACACTAACATGGGGTTTGATCGAGGCAAGCCCTTATATGGCACAACCCTTCCTCTCTCTTTGAATGTGCAAGTTTTAGATTTGAAGAATATTGAGATAATTTTGAAGGTCAATCATTCATTGTTATAATCAATCCCTACATCTTGACAACATACAAAAACTCACTTATCTTGACACTCAACAAAGATCAGACAATGCGACAATAGGGAAAAAAAGGCTCTAATCTAGCTCCATAGGACTATGAAGTCAAATGTAAAGTTCATCCACAAGGATATTGTCACCCAAGGTGACTTAGCCCTCCATTTTCAGTCCCAAATTTGTATCACAAGTGCATAGTACTCTACTCAGTCCATTTTTGAAGTCTGAATTTGTTTGTGACTTTTGGATCTACTATTTTTGTATCAGAATAGTTATTTGCATCATTAGTATAGTCATTCCATTTAATTTCATTCCAAAACTCATTCCATGCTTGGTCAAAGGAAATTTGACTCACCTTTTAGGTTGCAAGTCAATCTCATACCTTGTCCAAATTCCTCAAAAACCCTCGCTACATGCACAAACACCTCAAATCCTAAATGAAACTCAAGAAAAGGGGATAAAACCTTAGGGTCAAATCCTAGAGTGTTTCTACCCCCTTTTCAACCATTTCAATATCATGTAGTAATTTATAATTTCATCTTAGATCTTGATATATTGGTTAGTGTTATGGATTCTCTCATAAAAATATGTTTTTTACTATTTTATCCAACTCACAAAGGTGAACAGCTTCAAGGTTAGCTTTGACTGTGACCACTTGATTTTTTGCTACAAACTTTAGAGAATGATCTAGAGTAGAAGTCATAGCTCCCATAACATGAATCCAAGGTCTCCCAGGAGAAGACTGTAAGGTAAGGGGCCAGGCATGACATAAAATAAAGTGGGTAAGGTAACGGGGCCTGATTGTAAATGCAAGATTATCATGCCTAGGGCTTGTCATCCAACATTATCAAATCCATGAATATACAAAGAAGAAGCAACTAAAGAAGAAGAATCAACCTTAATCTTAGGTAGTATATCCTTACCACAAACGTTCAGGACCAAACGAGAATCAAAGAGGGTAAATCTAATAATGATACTATTAACATTAACTATGATCATTAAAGGGTTTGTTTTATTTTGCACATCCGAGGGCGGGAGTTCCTATGGCTAGAACGTGATATTCAAAAAATTTGCATGAATATGAGCCATCAATGCATTAAAATACATCGGTCTAGTGGAGGTAGGAAAGAGGATCTTTTGTAAGGCTTCCTGAAGAATACCCTAATAAACTAGAGCGGTCTGAAGAAAATCCCAAAGTGAGATCTTAGTCGAAGTAACATGAAGTTGCTCGACAAAATCATAATCTATGAGTGCTTTAAACACAGGTTTAGGTGTTGAAGGAAAACGCAGTTGAGAAGGTGGTAAAGAAGTAGGAATTTGAGGAGGTTGATGTGTAGGGACGAAAGGTTGTTGATTCAAGTTTTTTTTATTTCTTCTAGTATTGTATATGTGCACTATGGCATTATAAGAAGTAGGGTTTGTGGCTTTCACAAACTTTGTATAAAAGTTTGAGGAGTCACTATGGTATGGAATCCCATAGATAGAATGATTTTTTTAGGAGATGGGCTAGTTGGAGTCAAGTAAACAATGGGTCTCTTAGGCCTTGGAGAAGCCATGGAGACTACAACAACGTTCATAGACTCTTCAACTTGTGAAGGAGAAGTCTTTTTTGAAGATCTACAAGTAGAGGAAGACACTTCTAAGAAATCATCTAGAGCATCATCTAAGGTATCAAAATTGATGCAGGAGCACCTAGGCACCTAGTCACAAATTTCCATGTTTGATGGTTAGAATGCACCCTTGCATTTAAATGTGTCAACAAGTTGAGTTTGTAAGACTAAAAGGAAAACATGAAAGATTTTATCTCAATGACATAATGGAGTCATTAGTTTAGTTAGTAGGAAAGGTGATAAAAGTTGCAAATTTGTGAGTTGCATAATGCAACAAATTTGTAATTGCAATGGTTATGAGTTTGAAAAGTTGGCTTCTTAGTGGTTAGGGGTGCTGGTCAGTTAGAGAGGGATGCAAAAATCTATGTAAATCCTTGAGGGGCTTGCGATGTGGTTGTTGAAGGGGAGAGGAATCAATAAATAATTGAAATTGCTCTGTTTTTTATAATTTCACTGGTTTTTCTGAGTTTCTTACCTGTGCACAGGTCGTACAAGTCTTATATGTATTGAATACTCTTGAGAAACAATAGATAGATGTTTGAACCTGTATTTTGTGTCTTGACAAGGCTTGGTTTAATCTTTTAGTGCCTTAATTCATCAATTTACTCCTACTGGGTTCTTGAACAGTCTTAAGGGTTTGGGGTTATTCTAATGGAATAACCATCATCCCACCTACTATCATCAAATGTAACTCAGTGGGATGATGTATTAGACTGTAGGGAATGATATCTTAGGAGTAGGAGGTGTGGAAAGAGGATTCCTTGGCTTGAAGAATGAAAGGAAGGGTTGAAAGTGTGTTTTCCCTTGGAATTGGTGGGTCAAACCTATGAAATGAAGAACCTGTATTCTTAATGGCCAAGTGAGTGTTCCTTAAGCATGGGTGGACCTATTGAAATTTTCTTGAGCAGTTAGATTGGGTATGAATGGCTGGGAAGGTGAAGATTCAATAATGGTGCACCAAAACCTTAGTTATTTAGGCTACAAGGACGATTTCTGCATTTGGAGGCTTGTTTGAGAATTTTGGGTTAGGAGACTTGGAAAATCCTTGGTTTGGGAACTTGACTCAAGATTTTTTTTGGGTTAGGAGGTCTGGTGTGGAGATATAAAGGTAGTCTCTTAGTAAAATAGCCTAATTTGAGGCTAAAAACGGTGAAAAAGTCTATTTTGAAGCATTCAGTCCAAAGGAAGTGTGTTTGGTTTTCTAGTATGTTGTGTAACCCTAAAATGGGTCCTTAAATAGATAATCAACTTTATTGGTGATTTGGAAGGAATTTGTGAAAAGACTGAAAAACCAATTTCCAACTACTACAAGGAAAGCTTGTGTCAAATGGTGAGTTTTGGGGAATTAAATGAATCTGCTTTGGGGATTGTGCAAAGCTGATTCAATTGTCATTGCTTGGATTTTTACAACCTTTGTAGGGACCTTGTTGAGTCTTGATGCTATTTTACAAGTTTGAGTTATTTGTAGGTTGATGTCTTGGTTGGCATATTTGAGAGAAGTTGTGTCAATTTGTGTCTTGGGCCACCACCACTCTGCATCAAAGTGGTATTAGAGCATTAAGGAGTATATTTGTTTTCATTTTACAGGTTGTGAAGAGAAAGGAAGAAGTGAAGAGTTCAGTATCAAAGATGCCTCCAAAGAACAAAGATATGGCTAAAGAGATGAAGGAGATGAAAGACAAACATGCTAGAGAGATCAGAGAATTTGAGGAAAGAATTATAGCCTTGGAGAAAAACAAAAGAAGGGATGTAGAAGAAAGTGAGTCAGATGAAGAGGAAGATGAAGAGTTTGAAGATATGGAAGAAGAACTTGACCCAAAGGATCAAAGAATTGCAAAGCTCTTGAAGGCAGTTAAGAATGACAAGTATAAGGTAAAGATTGATGTTCAAAAGTATGATGGGAATCTAAATTATGAAGAGTTACTTGATTGGATTGCTGCATTAGATAACCATTTTGAGTGTGATGAGGTTCCTGAGGAGTAGAGGGTAAATATTGCAAAGACAAGGTTGCAAGGCCATTCTTTGGTATGGTGGGATTATCTTCAATCAAAATGAAGGAAGCAAGGAAAGTCCAAATTACCTCATGGGACAAGATGGTATCAAAACTTAAAGGTAAATTCTTACCCAAGGATCACCAAGTTCAAATGTTTAACAAATTGAAAGGTTTAAGGCAAAAGGAAATGGACATTAAGTCTTATACTAAAGAGTTTTATAAATTAAGTTTGAATTCTGGTCATCATAAGAATGAGGATGAAAAAGTTGCTAGGTATATGGGTGGTTTGAGATTTAATATGCAAGATGAATTGGTTTTGGCTAACCCTAGGAATGTAGAGGAATGTTACCAAATGGCAATCAGGGTGGAGGAGAAAATGAAGAGAAGACAAGACAAAGCAGTTAGAGGCAAAGGTAATGCATCAATAGGAAGAGAATCCTTCCCTAGTTCAAGGACAAACAATGAGAGTCAAGGAGATGCCAAGGAGGAGCAAGAGCCATGTGATTTCAAAGGTGGATGGAGAGGCACAAGAGGCAGGTTTGGTGGAGGAAGAAATGCAAATACCTTTTCAGGTAGATGTTATACTTGGAATGAATTTGGCCATCCATCCTACAAGTGTCCTGAGAAGATTGGTGCTTCATCAAGTGGAAGTAAGGGTGACAAGAGAGTTCACCTTGTGCAATAGGATGAGGAGGAAAGTGTTGGTTCACCAAGCCGTGTTATAGACCCTAAAATTGAAGAAGCTTTGATGCTGCAAAAATAACTTTTGAATACCTCCAAAGAAGTAGAACCAGTGCATAGGAAGAGCCTTTTCAAAACCACTTGTAAGAGTAAGGGAAAGGTATGTAGAGTTGTTGAATCTGACTCAACTGAAAATATGGTTTCATGTGAAATGGTGAACAAGCTAAACTTGAAAAGGATTCCTCATGAGTTTCCTAACAAGGTATCATGGTTACGTGATGGTCAATCTTTATTGGTGAATGAGAAGGCTATTGCATATTTTTAGATTGGTGATTATAAAGACAGTGTTATTTGTGACATTCTTCCAATGGATTGCTGCCACATACTCCTTGGAAGACCTTAGCAGTATGATAGGTGTGCCATGTATGATGGAAGAGAAAATAAATACACCATAATGAAAGATGGAGATAAGTTTGTTTTGACTCCACTTGTAGAGGATGTGAAAGGAAAAGCCAAAGTGATCATGTCTGGGAACAAGGAGCCTATAAGTGTTGTGAGGGAGAACAAAAATTCTGATATTGTGAACAATTCTAGGTCTAAGAACACAAGAATAGTAGTTGTGAAGGTTGCTATAGTGATAAAAAGAGATTTGACAGTGAAAAGGCACGAAGGTGTGGTGATTGGGACCATTGTATGTCTTGTGGTAAGCCATAAAGGAGAAGGTAAAGTTGCCAAGGTTGTCAAATCAGGAGAACAAAAGATTCATAGAGGCAAAAAACTGGTGACAGAGGTACAAGGACAATGTGGATAGAGCAGACCTAAGAAAACAGATGGGACTAAGTCAAAGGAAGTTCAGGGTAATGATTCGACTGACCTTTGTTTATGTGCAGGTACAGGTGATGGGAGACAAGTAGATTTTGAACTGACAATGGTTTAAAACATAAGGGAGAGCCAAAGATAGACTTAAAACTGACTAAATTCTTGAAACATTTCTCTAAGCCTCCCTTTGGGAACCTGCACACAAGATGAATGAGGGAAAATGTTGGGGTTGTTTTGGGGCTTGCTGCAGTCAAACCATCATTTTGGTGTTCCCACCTCCACAAACAACCAGATAGATAGAGAGAGTAAACAAAGCAAACAAATAAAGAGTGGTGAAAACAATCCCTGCTTGAGGAGGAGAACCCACACCACAGAATAAGAAAGTAAATAAAGTAATTTATTCACAAATATATAAGAGAGAGAGAACATTGCTAATAGTCCTCGACCCCCTCTTGAATGCACAAATGTACCATTGAATATTTGGAAGAGAGATTTCGTTGTTGGGTGGACCTCAGTCTGGCAAAGGTTCGCTCGTAGAAAAGATAATACAAGAAGGAAGAGAAAAGTTTGGTGACAGATTGGAAGAAGTGTTAGAATGAGAGACAGAGAACCCCCAAAATGAGAGAAAGAAAGGGAGTTTTTTTGTTGCAAGGGTAAGAGGAGCCATTACACTTGGAAATCTGACTACAAGGACACGTGTCATGAGTAAAGATTATGACATTTCTCATTTCAGACTCAGAAAACCACCAGGATGCTAGCACGTCGTGCAGAGGTTCGTGCATTGTGTAGGTGTCCAACACATTGATTTTTGAGAAACAAGGTGGTAGACTATTGTCACTTTGTCATTGGTCCTCGTTGAGTTAGAATCGCAAAATTCCAATCCATGAGGCTCTTATCATAAATGCGCTTAGGTGTAATAAATGCAAGGCAAAGTGTTAAAATGTGAAAATGCCCCTAGGCTGCAATTTTGAGACATTACATTGAGTAATAATGAGATTCATGATAAATTTAAACTTACAAAATGATTACATATATCAATTCTCGTATTGCTAAGGATAGACTTCAATTTTTAAAATTCTTCACAAGACAATTTTATTTCTAAAGAGTGTCAAATAATATTTAAATGGACAATTACTATCATTGTGATATTGATCCATTAGGTTTCATAATGTAATGACTAGATATAGAGATCAATATACAAATAAAATATAAGTTTAGAATAAGTAGGAAATTCTATTAATGAACTTGTGGTAGATATTTTTTTTATGGTTGTAGTGTTAGGGCATAGAATTTTGTATCATATGCATGCGTGTGATCAATTTTATTTTTGTAACAACATACCAAATATTTTTCAAATATTAGAAAAGCCACATAATTAATGCACATGAATTTAGTTATACTAAATATATATTTGTAATATTTCAATCACATCCAAAAATATTAAGTAATACTAATTGTAACTTTGTATAAACAAGAGAAAATTAATAATTACCCAAGGGACATACGTGTATGAGTGATTGATAGTACTAGCAGAGAGATAAGAAAAGAATGGGAAGTATAACATTTGATATCTTATTAAAATATTTATAACATATAGCATAGAAAAGGTAATAGAGACTTGAGAGTGGCTATCATAGATTTATTTTTTTATAATTTATAAATTAATGAATATGTTAAATTGTGATAAATTAGCACTACAAATTCAACTTTCCCTACACTAGTTTTTATAGTATAATTTTTGTTTTGTATGTCTTTTATTTTATTTTTTACTATTACATTACTTTGAGTTATGAATAATTAACATTGTATTGTTATTACCACAATCTCAAGCATGTTTTAATATCAAAATTTAGTTTCCAACAAGTTAATTTATAGAAGGAATCAATATTATAAGGAAGGAATGTCTCTCCAAAAGAGAACTCCATACTATAGGGTGGCTATATAAGATAATCAAGGTATTATTTTTAGATTAGATTTTCTAAATAGCTTTTTATTGAACTATTAGTATTTTTTTATTCTTGGGATTATTCTTCAATAAGTAATTTTTTGATATTGGTTTTCATGCATTTGGTGGTTTCCCAACCTCATAAATAGTGTTTTGGATTATTGATATTAGCACTATGTTAGTGGAATTTCCCCCCTCTATTTTATTTTGATTTTAGAAATCAAACCTTTTAATCTCAATCATATCGGCTCCAAATTTTAAACATTTTTTTAATAGGATAACCATCTATATTTTCTTAAACTTATAAGGCTCATATTATAAGCTTTTTGGGTGACATTATTTTTCAAAGTGCACAATTTTTCATGCAATTTTCATTGGTGTAGTATAATTTATACCATTTTAGCAAAAAAAATATACTTTCAACAAAATGGCCTAATTTGGCTTTTATTATACACTTAAATCATAGCCACTTTAATGATTTGGTAAGAAAAAACTATAATTATACTAGATTATTTCATGGTTGTGTGAGTTTTGGGAGGTTGTGCATTGTGTTTTGAAGATATCTTATGGTTGATTAATTTTGGAGATTTCATCATATTGTTCCCATTGTTTAGTTTCACTTTTCAATTATGAAATTGATTTCATAGAACTATTATTCTTAGTATTGGTAGGGTACATGACATAGAGCAGAACCTACTGCAATCTACAACAAAGCAAGTGTGGAGCATCTAGTTGACAAGGGAGATAGGTTAAGGGGTACACTAGAAAGGTCACATCTCTATAAGAGACTAAGTGATGATATACATGTGTAATAGATGACAGAGTAGGAGATATAAAATAGATAGAACAGATAGATATATAATAAAACATAGATGAAAAAGTAGAGACTAAGACCTGTTGATGTAATGATTATATGAATATATATATATATATATATGAAGCTATAAGGATTCATTGAATACATGTGTTATGGGCGATTATTATATATGTTTAATTTTTGTATAATTTGTATTGTTAGATAGAACTCCTTACCACACTTACTCACTTCTACCATTGTACCCTATAGGGTATAAAATGACTACTCCAAGGATACTAGGGTACAAATCTTTGGACTATACTTCCACTTTTCCTTTGTTAAAATTGGTTCCATTGTCGAGACCCTAGAGAGGACAATGCAAAAAATTTGAGGAAGAAGATATTGGCGGTAAAATAAGGATAACCAACAAAAAAATTCAGACACTTCTCTCAGGTATTATCTCTACAAGAGGGGGGTAGGCACTTAAGGGATGACAAATGGAAAGGGGGGAAAGATCTAAAGAGATCTTTGAGAATATGCAATTGTTCAAAACTAAGCCACCATGGGGTATGATATAAATCCTAAGGAAGTCTGGATCAAAAAGACCCATGGGAATATGACATAACAAAAGAAAAAGGGAGATAGCTGAAATAATTAAGTTAGGGATGGAGATAAACATAGAAGAAAGGAGGTTAAAATAGATTCAAGAAAGGAAAGTATGGAAGAAGAAATAGAAACTTTACAAAGCTCCATTCTATAGATGCAAAGGGACACATCCCTTCCCCTCTCACGAGAGCTCAAATAGTTGGTAGATGGTCTCCAAGCATACTTGAGAGCTCAAACAGATAAAATCAAAAAAGAGGCCTAGGAGGAAATTTTGAAAAAGAAAATAAAGGAAGTTACTAAGAAATGTGTGGTATCTCACTTCAAATTGGAAAAATAGATAAAGAAACTGGAGAGTAGCATCATAAAGGCTAATGTCCTCTATTAATTTCATCTACAATGGCCCACACTCACAAAGTAATTAAGGAGTCAGATAGCCCAATTGGAAGGCCAAATAACACAAGCAGTAGCCTCCTATGATCAATTGAAAGATATGGATGGAGCAATAAGGGCCCAACTAGAGAATACACACACTTAGCTACAACAACTACAAGACCAGAGGGAGAGCATAAAGTTGTAAGTTAAACAATTGCAAGACACAATCAACATAAATATTGTACATCTGTGTAGAGTCCTAAGGGAAGCTAGAGCTTTTGCACAACAAATACAAATCCCAAACATGTGTGAAGGAAGAAAATATGTAGATAGGGATACAAGGACAAATAAAAGTGCTATAGAAAGCTAAACAACAAAGGGACACAACACTAGTGCAGTTGAAGATAATCTACAAACACATTCTCCCAAGTAATTGAAGCATGTCTTGAGGACAAGACATAATTTTGAAAGGAGGATGATGTTGGCAGGGTGCATTACATAGAGAAAAACCTACCACAATCTACCACAAATAAAGTGTGGAGCATCTAGTCAACAACGAGATAGGTTAAGGGGTACACTAAAAGGGTCATGTCTCTATAAGAGACCAAGTGATGCTATATGTATGTAATAGATGACAGAGTAGGAGATATAAAAATATAGAAGAGATAAAAGAGATAGATATGTAATAGAACATAAATGAAAAGGTGGAGACTAAGACCTGTTGATGTATTAATTATATGAATAATATATGGAGTTATAAGGATTCATTGGATACATGTGTTATGGGTGATTATTTTGTGTTTAATTTTTGTATAAGTTACTGTTAGATAGAACTCCTTACCGCACTTACTCACTTCTACTACTATACCCCCTAGGGTATAAAATCACTACTCCTAGATACTAGGGTACAGATCTTCAAACTATACTTCCCCTTTTCCTCTACTAACACCTAGTTTAAAGGGATTAGGAATCATTTCACACATAGGTTCTCTTAATCACTACAATAGCATGATCCATGATCCAAGAGGTTTTAGATAAAAATTATAATGGTATAGACATAATGATATAGTATACTAATTTGTCATATTATTGCTATATTTTTTAGATCAATTATTTGGAAACCTCAAGCATTTCCATACAATTATGATGCTTTATGGGAATGTCAAGAATGCATGGGTTTTCGTGAGTTATATACTAATATTTTGGCAATAATTTTATCTAATCTATTAGATGCTACCAACTCACTTCAATAGAACCAAACATGTATATATGTGAATCACTTCACATGGATGACTACTTAAAATATATCTCTTCTATGTTTGTAAAATCTCTTCTTTGGGATCTTGCAAACATCATTATTTACACTTAGGCAACTAAAGTGGACATTTTTAGGAGATACAATATAGTCATTTAAACCTTCAAGTCCTTTCATCAACTAAGTTTATAGATACATGTGTTACCATTCCATCTCCTTCTATTGAGCTACAACTCATATGGAATAGCTAGGACTCAAACCAAGGACCTTCTATTTGATGTTGGAGTGCTCTACCAACTAAGCTATTGGCCCCTCTTTGGCTAGCCCATCATTAGTCTAGATGTGGCTTATTTCTAACACCCCCCTTAAGCCACAAAATAAGTGTTTGGGGCTTCTATCCTAGCTCTGATAGCATGTGTTGATCTACAAATCATAAGGACTAGCTAGGAATCAAACCTAAGACCTTTCATTTGTTGTTGAAGTGCTCTACCAATTGACTTATTATCCCCTCTTTGTATAGCCCATCATTATTCCTAGTGTGGTTTATTTCCAACACCTTCATCTCTTATTTCTTCTACTAATTCAAGTTTTTCTATGTCCATGGCTTCAAATGATTCTACGTATTAGAATCATATTCATCTTCAAGAAATCTAATCTTGGGATGAGTACTAATCAAGTTTTATTTTTGTGTTCCTTCGTGCATATTTGGAGGACACCCTTGAGGACATTCATATCCTCTTTTATGAATTTTTTTTATCATAATTGTTGTCACTTTATCTTTATATTTTGTTTTACATCTATTTCTATAAGGTTTTAAATTATCACTTTCTTTAGTTGGGATTGGGAATTGTGATTTGATTATGGCACTTGTCATCACTAACATTGAAACACTTGAGTTACTTCTAGATAAATCATGCATTCTTATATTTATTACCTCATACTCATTTTAGGAATGAGAAGATACTCTACATACAACTTTGGCCTTGTTACTTCCTAAGGGGAGAAATGTTATTTGACAATCTTGTATCATCTTACGAATCCATATTTGATCATCCACCATCGATGCAAGAAATTACACATTAAGGGGGCCACACTGTCTCACTTATTCTCTCTATTATAAGGGCGGTTTTTTCCTTACATGGTGTTTTATCCTTCTCAATTCTTCTAGGTGGGGTCACATAGCCCTAGTATCATCATTCTCTTTTGAGGGGGAGTTTTGTCTAACAAATTTTTATCTCCTCTTATTTTTGAGGATATCATTTGGGTACATGGGGTACCTGATATGGCTACATATTTTTCAAGCCCAATGTTTTCATCTTTCTTACCCACCTATATGCTATGTTCATGGGGATGTTAGTGAATTATTTTATTACATTATATGCACCCAAGATAGGATAATCTTCCTTAGGTAGGTATCTACTTGGGGAGGTTTTACTTCAAACATATCATGTGAATTGTATGTTCCTAGTTTAGGAAGGTACATATATTTGATGTCCACTTTATTTCCTTTCGGTGAGGAACTATCCCTTGAAACTATTTGGGAATGTACATATATATGATTTCTAAATTGTAGAAAGAAAGGTTCTTACAAATTTTAGTAGATATAGAATACATATGAAAAAACTTATTAAAAAGTGAATAAAACTCATCTCTTAACATGAAAAATTTATATGATGGAATTTTTCTATATAACATGTATTTATACTTTTTTTAAAGATAAGCACAAATTTCTTTCACAACAATATATTGTAGAAAGTATTTTTTCCCATTGAAATGGAGTGTATTATATATTCCAAAAATCTATGATACTACATTAGGCTTATCTAATTATAAGATATCAATAGAGCTATAGGATATAAGCACTCATTAACATTCCTCAAATAGTGAAATAAGGTTATCCACACTAAAAAACTCATAACAACTTTATTAATAGTTAATTATTGGACTTAAAATAATTTTATGTAACTTTCCTTAAGGAAAACTCATATTATTGATATCATATTAAGAAATGGCTTCAACATGCCTAGGATATGTCGCTTGCATTATCCAAAGTAATTTATGGAAGATAAAATTGAGTTCAAATAGAATAAAAGTTTCTCGTAACAAATGGTAGTACAAGAGAATTAATAGGTAGAGATAAATGAAATTTTATAACATAACTTCTAGTTGGAAAGGGTAGAATTTTTTATATATTTTAGATCATAAGATTTTTTCGTATTTCCTCTTACAAGTAGGAATCATTTATATCAAATACTATCAATTGTTGTTATCAAAGATGATCCATAAAAAATCATTACTCATTCTATTTACAATCTAGGTAATGTGATTTATATTTTTAAAGTGATACATTTTAATTGTATGAATAGACGCTCAAACTCTCCTTATCATTATGGTTTTTATTGAGTTTTGTGCAAATATTAATGGCTACATGAGTAGTAATTTAAAATTTCATTCTTTTGATCACATTTTTTTACTCTATACATTTTATTTTTATTGCAAGAATCAGTCAGGTAGTTATCCCCTTATAAATTGCAATGCACCTGGTAAAAAAAATTCACGTGACCGGTGGCGCTGGCGCAACATGCCCTCTGATACCATGGGTTTGAGGGGAGACTAGACCTCTTGCTTGCAATAGGATTCTTTAGCCAATCAAGCTAGGCCCCCCCGCCCTTCGCTTTATACATTATTAAAGTCAATTATCTTATTTAATATTTTTAAATAAATAAAGACAAATATTTTGAAGCCGTGTGACCTTTAATAATTTCATTATTTCAATATAAAATAATTATACATAATTTAATTTTAAACATTAGTATAAACAAAAAATAAATAAAAAATTTAACTCTTTTAATCATTATAATAGATTATAAAAATTTAATGTACATTATTTATTATTTATATTTTGTGAATATATTATTAGTTTTAATAACTATTTCTATTTGAAAAAAATATTCTTGTAGTTTTAAAGTTTGTAACAATAAACGATAATGAGAGGAGAATGTTGTATCTAGGTGTTTATCGTAATATGAGATCTATGAAAGGGTTCAATACTTTGAAATAAAAAACATGACTTTCTACAATTTTTATTCATCACGAGGATCAATAATGTGTAGCTCTCTTCTTCAAAAAGATGACCAACATAGCATCTACATTTTTATGAATCGTCAACTCTTTGTCTCAATATTCACCTTCAAATTATTTTTTCAACTTTAATTTTAAAGTTACAAATATACTCTCATTATGATTATGTTTTTCTTTCTTTTAAAAAAATAAAATTAATATCACATATATTCCTTTTACAATCTTATTAACCTAATTAAATATTACATTATGTATTCTCATTCAATGCATAACAACCTATGAATTCATTATTGTGTGAATAAACTCTATATACATTGCTCTCTTTTGTTGTTATACAAAATGATGATTAAGAAAATTTAGCTTCATATGTGACACTATAGCATACAAAAGATTCAAACTATATTGATTATGGGAGACCAAAAAATTTACTTACCTGCTACACATACTCCAAGCATATGGTAACTTTGTTGTATTTGCATGAAGTGCTTTTTGAACATCGGGCAAATTGAAATAAAATGATCTTTCATAACTCACACAAACGTCAACTCCAAGGCTCATGTGGGTCACCTATTATCCAATGAACCCCAAACAAAATTTTAATAAGAAAATATCTTGTTGAGTTTTTAATTGTAACTAAGAAAATATAATGTCTCAAGTCTGTATACCTATTTTTTTCTCATTAAAATTTGAGACAATGTATATAGATTACTTAGTCAAATTAATATTAACTATGAAAAAGTATATTGTAACAAGAACATCACCTTTTTTCGTAAACGAAGCTCTTGTTCAATAAGCTCAGTTGGACAAAAATCAATTATTACGTTATAAGGATCAACGTAGTCACCAACTTCATTTTCAATCTTGTCTACTATGGCATCACACTCTTTGGAGACATTCATAACATCAACACCTCCAATGGTCTTATCATATTTGCATTTTTTCTTAAAAGCAATATTAGATTCATCAGACATCAATCCATGTGACCAATAGTAGTTGTAAGTTGCTATGGTATCAATATTAAGTACAAGTAGTGGATTGCCAATCTACACAAAAAATAAGAAATCAAGATCAAAATCAAAGTAATACTAAAAATTTGAAAAAATTATTAAATCATACTAAATCAATTGTATATTCCAATAAATATTATATTAATTGTAAAATATTTATAAAATGAAATAAGTATAAGTGATAAATGATAAATGATTGAATTTGTATCATAGAACAAAAGATCTAAATCTCAATATATAAATTTCTATTCAATATAAAATATGTTATACTAGACCATATATAAATTTCAACTGAACTTGAATACCTAATTAAAAAATCTAGCAATAAAAAAAAGCTTGGAAAATACTCACAAATACCCCCTTAAGGTTGAATTTGTAGCTTGTGTATCCTTCATTATATTCTATCACCTTAGCTGCTAACTGTGGTATATAATGGCCTGTATTCCATGGCCAGAATAATCATGATAAGAGAAAAAAATGCTTAATGAGATTTTTGAAAAGATATTGAGTGGATGTTTAACCTGCATAGCTTTCTCCAGCTAAAAATAGATCTCTGAGCGCATACTCGGGAAACCTTTTAATCCAATTTGAAAGAAAAGCAAGCATGTCCAGAGCTGTATAAGAAAACATGAAGGCTATAATTTTAGTTTAAAGAGTATGACACAAAAGGTAATACAAATATATTCAATAATCACCTGTGGATTTATCACCACGGTTATAGTCCGAAGTAGTGTTTGAGTAAGACCATCCTACTCCAACAGGAGATTCTACAAAAAGGAGGTTCGATACTACATTTTTGAAGAGAAAGCATGTCAGAATAAGAAAGATCTAGAATTATCATATAGTCCATGTTCCATGTATCCATAATTATCATATAGTTTATATTTGATGATACGATACCTTTGTTCCAGGATTGTGAATTTCTCCTAAGTCCTCGACCATCTCCAAGTGGATAAAATGGCCCTAGCTCAGTGAATGCACCCCCTCCAAGTGAAGAACAACCTGGCCCTGTTCAAGTGATGAATACACATTTTAAAATTAATTAAGAAGGTGTAATAAATCATGACAATCCATCCCTTATTTTGAATCATCAACTGCAAGTCATAATAAAATGAAGACTTAACTTCCCAGAAGTAAATAAAAAATTAAATTTGTATATTAGAGAAGAGGGATTGCTAGGCAAATTCCATTTGTCGTAGAAGGAAAATATATTTTAAATTAGTTATATTGTTAATTTTACAAGCTCCTACCAAAATAGGAAGTATAGTGATCAATATTTGATTATGTTCTTAATTATTATTATTTATAATCTTGAATTAAATACTTTTATTCATATTTGTTTTATTTTTTAACATGAATAAAATAAAATATATTTTTAAGAAAAAACATCTAATTATTTCTCTATTATTTTTTATTTTTACTAAAATCTATACTTATTATTTTGTATTTTTCCTATTTTTCAATTAAAATTCATTCAATTTATATAAGACTGAAATAAATAGAGGAAAGTTTATAGTTTTACAAAGGTTTAGTGTTTGGCTTGCATTCAATTGATATTCATCATCTTTTATACTACTCTTCTCTTTAAGTAGGAAATATTATAACTATGTGTATTTATTGTGGGGTCCTTTTTGTTTTTCTCACCTTCAAACAACTATTTCCTTTTAAATGACTTCAAAGTTCAACATTTTAGTAGTTTATGCTAGTGCTCTTGACTTGAAAGAACAAGAAAATGGTTCCTCTAGAAAAGCATCCTCAAATACTCATTCTAGATTCTAGAAGTTTTTCATGAGGTAAATATCTTCTAAAATTCTAACTAGCATAGTTTTACCTGTTCCAAAATTTGATAGCATCTATAAATGACTAGAAACTTTTACCTTAATTACTTAATTTTAGGGAGGATTCCCTTTTGAAATAATGCTCCATGAATGGTTTAACAATGCTTGTGTCCATCATAGGTTCTATCTTGATGTTGTCCAAAACCTCACTAAGTGATTTTTCTTTGGCTAGTCGTACTAAAGACATCCTCAAGCATGATCCTTAGTATATGACTAGCTCTTTTCTATTTTTAACACCTTTGACTATGGAATTTATCATATTTGAGGAGAGAGCCATATTGTTTCTTGTTTAGAAAAATTTGCTTGGCTTACCTTTACTGTAGTGGCCTTTTTGGACTATATTGTGACCTAAAAACAAAATTCTACTTGCCCACAAAAATATATATGTATTGAGGTAGATATTTTTGAATATTTAAAAGAGTTAGCTTATATTTAAATCAATCAAAATATTACATAGTCAAAGAGTCATCTATCTCAACTTACCTAATAGCTACAAGTGTTAATCCCTTAAACATAACTTCCAATAGTGTCCCCTCATTACTTCCAAAGAAAAAACTATGCATGACTTCAAGAAATGATACTCCTTCCAAAAAAGAGAAGTCTTAGATGATGGTTGAGAAGTGCAAGGACATCCAAATAATGGGAAAAAACCCCTACCTATCAATAGTGGGACACCTCCAAATTTTCTAGCTATTACAGTTTCAAAACCTCTAGATAAGGAGGAGATCAATCTCTTTTCTCTCTATGGAGATTCTTCCAAGGAGGTGAGTAAGCCTAAGTTTATCAAAACTCCACTCCTAACTAGTGTATTGTCTTTTCAAATAGAAGATCAAGCATGTTCTCCTTAACTTGAGCGCACAAGAATATAAAAAACTCACAAGAGATATTTTTCTCAACAAAGGAAAACCCAAAATGTATCTTCAATGTCTTTTAAAGGAATAAAAAGATTATTCTAGAAGAAAGAAGCTTCTACAAATTTGAATACAAAATATTATAATATGGCTCTAACCAAAAATTTAAATATTTTAAATATTGTATTCTAATATACTAACTAATCAAATATTAAGTCTAATGAAGAGGCTATCAAGGGACAACCTTATCAATTCCTCCCTATTTAGAGAAAATTGTCCCTACTTTCTCCTTAATATGGGGAAAATTCTAATCAAAATATGCATATGAGATCCACTTGGCTTGGGTAGGTAGGGTATCCTTGTGACCAACCAAGTATGTAGTGGTAGTCCCTCTCCTAGTAGAGCATTAACAAACTAAGAAAAAATCGTATCTACCTCCAAAGGAGGCTAAAATTTTAGAATATTATATTTAGGATGATAAAAAATGAACTTCATCTTCCAAGTGAGGTGGCTCATATCATTTTATTTTATTAACATTAATCACATCAAGGATTCCAAGTTGGAATTTGAGATCAAATTAGAAGGAGTTATCTCTTATTTGTTGGATGATGGTATAAGGCCCATATCTATAGGCTTGAGCTTATGATGTTGATCTTTGAACATTTTTTTATCCATATAAAGCCAAAATGTATCCCTAACTATGAAGTTAGAAGCAATATGGTACTTATTATGAATTTCATTATACTTAGCCTAAGAAGTATGAAGAGTTTCTTGAGCTTGTGCATGAAACTTTCCTATATTTTGAACAAACTAAGAAGCTTGGCCATATTCCCTTTTTTGGTGTGATGAAGAAGTTGGAGGAAGAGAAGCTATAATTTCATATGGAGCAAGAGGTCGATATCTATAACATACCTCAAAGGAGAATGGCCTATGGAGTCATGTGTATTCTAATTATAGCTATGTTACAAAACATGAAGATATATCCCACTATTTATTCTCATTGTAGTAGATCATGAGAGATTGAATTAAATTTTGATTCACTACTCCAATTTCATTGCTTTTTTGTCGATGAAAATTTACATAATATCAAAGGTGACACCCCAAGAGCTTCCAAAGTGATTTATATTGAACAAATATTGTCATTGATGTCAAAGATGTAATGTCAAGGAGTAGTGTCCTTGAAGATAAATAGTGCTCATTGATGTCTAAGGTGTAATGCTAGTTGAATAGTGAATACAATCATACTTGAATTATTATTATCGGTACATTTTGAAGAACAATGAATCTGACTACTTACTACTTACAATATGCTTTCAATATCATGCTTACATCTATTCATTTTGATAGAAGTAACCCAAAAGTCTAATCCAGAATGTTGGAGGTTAGTTATTCAAGGCAAAGAGATTTCTCTAGCAATACATGACTTCATGTTCCACATTTCCTTCTAGATGTGTGTTTTTCTCTTCAATTTGAATAGAGAGTATTCTACACATGTTAGATATCATATTCCAATTTTTTTGGAAGTTATGTTTACCATGAAAAAAGATTGAAGTAATAGAAGGCTCACTATGATTAACTATTAACCAATTGATCTATTGGAACTGTACGACAATGGTTAGTAGTGTGAAACATTCAAAGATAGTGTTGGGTGAGAAAATAGGTCTAGGTTAATATTCTTGTGGAAGCGCATAGCATCAAATTGAATTGGTAGCAAAAAAATTGGTTTAGAACCTACCTGCTACATGTTTCATGTAATTTTAATTTAGGCCCACCTTATGTCATCTTGGTTAATTATGGATCCCTAGCCGATAGGAAGTAGTGTGTTGTATATAATAATCATCAAGGTGTTTGTGGAGAAGATGGTAGGTTCTTCTATTCGGCAGATACACATAGATAATGGGGGAATATGTGAATCGATCCTTTTATAGACTATTACATTGAGCATGACATTCAACATATTATTTGGTTTCCTACACTCACTAGAATGGTGTTGCTAAAAGAAAAGACAAATCATTAAGAGAGATGGAAAATTGTATGGTTCAATCTAGATTTATGGCCCCATAATTTTGGGTTGAAGCAATCAATTATGCCAATTGTATTTTAAAACCACACTCTCCACAAGATTATTCAAAATCTTACTCCAGAGGAAGCTTGATCCAAAATCAAGCCTGATGTTTCCTTCTTCGAGGTATTTGGTAGTAAGGTTTGGTAGAATTTTGTTGGTTACTATGAGGATGTGAAAGCTAATAGGTTATTTGATCCTACCACTAGGGATGCCCACTTTCATAGAGATGTCTAATTTGATGAATCTTTCACACACAAAGATCCTCCATTATCTTCCTCTTTCTCACTACCTACTCTACCAAATTCATCTAATGAGGATATCTTTGTACTTAAGGATACTTCAAATGATGGTCTTGATCCACCATCTCCACCTCCTACCACACTTGTTTTGCCCAAGTGGGCCCATGGTGTTATTGAGGACGCTTGTTCTTTAGCTCATGACCCTACATCCTCTCGATGTACTCAATCATAATTTTTCAGAAATAATATTTTGGGTCATGTTATATCTCTAAATCTATAGTTTTCAAAGGCTTCTAGTATTCTAGAGTGGGATAGTGCTATGGAAAAAGAGTATTCGCCTTGTTCTTTCTATTGTTGCATCTCAAAGATGGCTAGCTTATCATATGGATGTGAAGAGCGCCTTTCTACATGGTGATCTTCATGAGGAGATCTATATGGAGTAGCCTCTAGTATTTATCTAAGACTCTTCACTTGTTTGTAAATTGTCATTCTTTGTATTGTCTCAAGCAAGCCCCTAAGGCTTGGTATTGTTCAAATAATGGATATTATTTACACGAGAAGCAAAAGCTTCAATAAATAGATTAAAAAGATGTTTCTAAAAGAAACAAATGTTAACAGAAGACGAAAATAGAAACTAAATAAAAATGACTAGATGACTATTAAATAAACAAATAGAAAGATATTATACTAATACCCTCCCTTAATGGTCATCGTTCTAACAACCTAGAGAAATAATATAGAAAGTTGCCCCCTTCTTCTCAAAACGCTTCTGCAACAAAAGACAAGAGCCTGTTGTTGGATGTTGTGGTTGGGTTGTTGATATGTGGTTGTCATTGATGTCAACACTATTAGTATTGGTGATTTTGAAAGTTGTATATGTCGAGGATATTGAGAAAATTGTAATAAATATATTGCAGGCAGCTAGTGAAGCTGAGAAGGTTAGAGTGATGAAAATTTGTGCTCGTTGATGATCAGGAGGTGCGCACTAAAGGTTTTTTTGTTGAGCTTATCTAATATGTTGTCTAAAAGTTTTAGTGGTATACATCAAGATTTGAGGAAGTTATGAAGTTTTGTGTTCCTACTATAGCAGGTGTTTCTAGAAGATGAGATTGCAATTCTGGTGAATTGAGTTGTTGCGTATGTTTTTGAGGTGTTCAGTGATGCTTCTAGATCATGCTCTATCAGTGTGGCTTGTTCGTGTTGATCGGTGTGTTCGTGGTTGAAGATTTTTCCTTGTGTGCTTGAGGTTTTCATGTTCTTGACCGACATGATAGTGGTAGCGTGTTGCAGATCCTTATGGATTAATATTTTATTGTTTGGCATGTTCAAGGATGTTGATTTAGGTCATCACTATGTTGTGACCAGCTTAGGTTGGTGCGCATTAAGATTTGTTCATGTATTGAGGCCGACAGTTGTAGTTTATTCTTTATTTTTGGCCAATAGAGTTGGTGATGTAAATCCGTGTAGTGGATATATAAGAGCGATTGTTAAATACTCATTTTAGAGTATGCTCAATAAATATCATATCATTTGAGTGTAGAGCAAAGTGAGAAGGATATTGAGCGAAGTGTGAATAAGTTTTTTTGTGCCTTACCGAAATTGTAATCAAGATTTTGTAAAAGCTAATTTCTCAGTTCAACCTCATCAAATGGATTTAATCTGATTGTCTTATGTAAGGCAGTGAGCCTTCCCTTTGAGAAATGAGCTCTAGGTAGTGTGCTTGAATGCATGTGCATTCCCTATTCATTGCTTACATTATACTTCTAATAGGGTATAATCTTGTGGACTAACATCCACCATCGTTTTCCCCCTAAAAGGGTTTCCACGTATAAAAATCTTGGTGTTCATGTGTCTTTGATGTGTTGTTGATTCATTCTTTCACTGTCAATTATTAGATCTGAGATTAAAAGTTGTTTAAGGTTGAATAAGCTTAATTTTTATAACAACTGATTCACCCCCCCCCCCCTCTTAGTTATCCTTGTTTTGCCAACAATTGGTATCAGAGCTAGTTCCTCTGAAGAAGTCTAATAGCTTGAGGTGATCCAAGATGGCATCATACAAGAAGGATAGTCCTAGATTCGATGGTACAAACTACTCTCTGTTGAAAGTTAGAATGGAGTGTCATTTGAAGTGCATTGGTGAGCCTTTCTGGAAGATTACAAAGAATGAATATAAAATTCCTCACAATGGTCCCTCTACTACTAATGAGATCAAAGAAGCATAAACTAATACCAGGGCTATAGAAGCATTGCTAAGTGCTTTGACAAATTCAGAGATGACAAATGTGATAGGTTTGAACACTGCACATGGGATCTGGATAAAGTTGGAAACATTGTATGAAGGAGATGCACTAGTAAAAGTTGCTAAGCTGCAAAGTTTGAAAGGTAAGTGGGAGAACATGAAGATGAGTAAAGATGAAAACATCTTTTCTTTCTCACAAAAGGTAAATGAATTAGTGACGGACATTAGATGTGCCGGTGAAACCTTGGAAGAAGATGAGATTGTGGATAAAATACTTAGATTCGTGCCTACTTTTTACAAAACAAAAGCTCGCGCTATTGAAGAACTCAAGACAGTAACAAATGTGAGAAGAGACATGATGATTGGAAAACTTGCTGCCTTTGAGTTGAGTGAATTTGGGGAATCCTTTCTTAAGACAGTGTATGCATTCAAAGCTACTGTATCCAAAAAAATCTAACAAAGATGTGATTTGAGAGAGAGTTCCAGAAAAACATTCAAGTATGAAGAAGAGATGAAATTGATTGAAGATGAAGAAAGAGAGCTAGAAGAACTAGAAGCACTGATTGTGAAAAGAGAAGCCAGAGGATGAGGTAAGTACAAAGGAAATTTGCCTATTAAATGTTTATCTTGCAGTAAGATAGGTCATTTTGCATCAAGATGTCCTGAAAGAGTCTCTAAGTATAAACCTAATAAGACTAGATTTCAAAAGAAATGTTATTATGCTGAAGAAGGAGTTATTGATGATGAATCTGATAAAGAAACTAGAAATGAAGATGAATGGGTATTCATTGCTATCAAGGAAACTAGTTCAGTGTCCACTGAATCAGCTAGTAATCAAAATATTGAGAAAGCTCTTGCAACCAGAATTGATGAGAAGGATGAGTGGGTGATCAACAGAGGATGCTCGCATTAGATGACTAGTGATAAAAGAAAGTTTCTAAGCTTGGAAAAATATGACGGTGGTGTTGTAAGATTCAGAGATAACAATGTTGTTGTGATTTGTGGCAGAGGCACTATTTCCCTTGGTGGAAAATGCAATACTGATGTTGTTCTTTATGTTGAAGGATTGAAGCATAATCTGTTGAGTGTTGGACAGATGGTTGACAAAGGTTGCAATCTTCAGTTCAAATATGGTAAGTGCAGGATATTGGGAAGCTCAAGAAATGTGATTGCTTCAAGTACAAAGACAAGAGGTAATATTTTTCACTTAAATGTTGCTAGTGAAAGTTGTTTGATTGCTCAAGTTGATGTAAGCTAGTTATGGCATAGAAGGTTATGTCATGTGAATTTTGATAACATTGCCAAAATAAGCTCCACACAAGCAATCAGAGATCTACCTAAGTTAGTGAAGCCTACTAACACTATATGCAAGGACTGTCAGATGGGAAAACAAACAAGAATTTCATTTCAGAGGAAACAGTATCATTCAAATGGAGTACTCGATTTGGTACATACTAATCTATGTGGTCCATCCAGAATCAAAAGTCTACAAGGAGAAAGGTACTTTATGTTGCTTAGTGATGATTATTCTAGAATGGTTTAGGCTGCTTTCTTAAGAGAAAAACATGAGGCATTAGAGAAATTCAAAAGCTTCAAAGCTTTGGCAAAAACTGAGACAAGTTTGAAGATCAAATGTCTAGGATCAAACAGAGGTGGTGAATTCACTTCCCGAGAGTTCAATTCATTATGTGAAGAGCATGGAATAAAAATACAACTATTTGCTCCTCAAACCCCACAACAAAATGGAGTTGTTGAGAGAAAGAACAAAACAATTTTAGATGTTGCTAGAACTATGATGTTGGAAGGTAATGTTCCTCATTTCTACTAGAGAGAAGCTATCGGCACTGTTGTGTATACTATCAACCAGGTGAATATCAATAGTAATTCTGGTAAGACTCCTTTTGAGCTATGTTTGGTTATAAACCTACTGTCAAGTATTTCAAAATATTTGGAAGCAGATGTTATATTAAAAGAGATGAAGGTATAGGAAATTTTGAAGCTAGAAGTGATGAAGGAATATTTCTGGGATACTCTACTAAGAGCAAAGCCTACCGATGTTACAATAAAAGATTGAAGAAAATGGTTGAGAGTGCAAATGTCAGAGTTGATGAGGATATTGAAACATCATCCAGGTATTGCGGATATGACTCAGATAACCAAAAGGATGGTACTGACAATGGAAAGAATGTGTAGACACATAATCAAACTCAAAGTGTTCTGGTGAATCAAGAAAATCATGAAGAAGAAGACAATGGAAATGTGGAAGAAAGAACAAAACCCAAAACTCCAAGGTATGTAAAATGAAGTCATTCTAAAAGTCAGATCATAGGAGACAAGAACAAAGGTGTGCAAACTAGAAGAAGAATTGTAGAAGCATATTGTTTGATATCCAAGATTGAGCCTAGAAATATCAATAAAGCATGTAAAGATGAATATTGGATGGAAGCAATGAAGGAAGAACTGATGCAAATAGAGAAAAATGATACATGGATTCTTGTTCCTAGACCTCAAGACAAAAATGTGATTGGAACCAAATGGGTCTTTCAAAATAAGTTGAATGAACAAGGTGAAATGATCAGGAATAAAGCAAGACTAGTATGTAAAGGATACTCACAGATGGAAGGTATTGATTTTGAAGAAACTTTTGCTCCTGTTTCTAGAATTGAAGTTGTAAGGTTATTTCTTTCTTATGCTAAATTCAAGAATTATAAAGTCTATCAAATGGATGTGAAGTCAACATTTTTGAATGGTGAACTAGAAGAAGAAGTTTATGTTGAACAACTAGATTGATTTCAATTGACTGATGAAAAGGACATGGTGTGTCGATTGACGAAAGCACTATATGGACTCAAACAAGCCCCTAGAGCTTGGTATGCAAGACTGGATAAATACTTGTCGAAGCTTAGATTCAATAAAGGTACTATTGACAACAATTTGCATTTTAAACTGTATCAGGATAAAGAGTTGATCATTGAAGTCTTTGTTGATGACATTATTTTTGAAGGTGATGATAACTTATGTATGAAATGTGTTGATGAAATGAAAAGTGAATTTGAAATGTCAATGATAGGAGAACTAAAATTCTTTTTAGGATTACAAATTACTCAATTAGATGACATAATCTTTATTTCTTAGTCCAAGTATGTGAAAGAGCTACTGTAAGAGTGGCATGGAAGATTCAAATCCAGTTGGTACACCCATGGTAACTTGATGCAAACTATCTCAGAATGATGATTCTCCTAAGACTAAACAAACAATATATAGGCCAATGATTGGTGAATTGCTATATTTGACTTAAACAAGACCAGACATTATGAATGTTGTGTGCATGGTTGCTAGATATCAAGTTGCTCCAAAAGAATCACATGTGACTACAATAAAGAGAATATTCAGATACTTGAAAGGAACAGTTGACTTTGGGTTATGGTATCCAAAGGATGATGATCTTACTTTGAATGCCTTTACCGATGCGGATTGGGAAGGAGATGTAAATGACAGGAAAAGCACAAGTGGTGGTGCGTTCTTCTTGGGAAAGAAGTTGTTGTCTTGGCTAAGCAAAAAGAAGAATTTCATCTCTCTATCTACTGCTAAGGCAAAATATATTGTTGCTACAAACAATTGTACCCAAGTACTATGGATGAAGCAAATGCTGAGAGATATCAGAGTTGAGTATGATGAGCCTATTGCTATACTCTGTGACAATTCAAGTACCATAAACATTTCTAAGAATCTAGTGCTACACTCAAAGACAAAACATATATCTATCAAGTATCACTTTTTGAGAGACAAGGTGAGTGATAAAGAGGTTAGATTGGAATATGTGCCTACAAAGGAGCAAATTGCAGATATCTTTACTAAACTGTTGCCTAAGGATACTTTTGAGTATCTTAGAGGCAAGTTAGGGGTAATTTCCCCTCCTAATCTAAACTAAGATGCAAGTCTTTGCATCAATCTGTGGACTTACAGTTAGATCTTGTTTTGGATTGATGTTGTGGTGGCTGCTACTTAGGGGGAGTAGTCAGATGTTTCAAATGATATATGGATCAGAGCATGTGTACCTTTTCCATTGATGTCAAAGGGGGAGAAGAACAATGTGAAAAAATCTTGAAGAAAGGAGGAAAAGAATGAACAAAGGGGGAGAAGTGTTCTATGTGGACAGCTAGTTGTGTTGATGGTATTACTTTTCACATCATGTGTTGCCATCAATGCCAAAGGGGAAGATTTTTGGATGTTGTGGTTGTGTTGCTGATATGTGGTTGTCATTGATGTCAACACTATTAGCATTGGTGATTTTGAAGCTTGTATATGTCGAGGATATTGAGAAAATTGTAATAAATATATTGCAGGCAGCCAGTGAAGTTGAGAAGGTTAGAGTGATGAAAATTTGTGCTCTTTGATGATCAGGAGGCACACACTAAAGGGTTTGTTGTTGAGCTTATCTAGTAGCAGGTGTTTCTATAGTTATTCAGTTACTGTAGCAGGTGTTTCTGGAAGATGAGATTGTAATTCTTTTGAATTGAGTTGTTGCGTATTTTTTTGAGGTGTTAAGTGATGCTTCTAGATCGTGCTCTATCAGTGTGGTTTGTTCGCGTTGATCAGCGTGTTCGTGGTTGAATATTTTTCCTTGTGTGCTTAAGTTTTTCATGTTCTTGGTTGACATGATGGTGGTAGCGTGTTGTGGATCCTTATGGATTAATATTTTATTGTTTGGCATGTTCGAGGATGTTGATTTAGGTCCTCACTATGTTTTGACCAACTTAGGTTGGTGTGCATTAAGATTTGTTCATGTATTGAGGCCGACAGTTGTAATTTATTCTTTATTTTTGGTGGACAGAGTTGATGATGTAAATCCGTGTAGTGGATATATAAGAGCAATTGTTTACTCATTTTAGAGTATGCTCAATAAATGTATGTGAAGTATATGCAAGATATGGTGTAGAGCAAATTGTGAAGGAGATTGAGCGAAGTGTGAAGAAGTGTTTTTGTGCCTAACCGAAACTGTAATAAAGATTTTGTAGAAGCTAATTTCTCAGTTCAACCTCATTAGATGGATTTAGTCTAATTGTCTTATGTAAGGCAGTGAGCCTTCCCTTTGAGCAGTGAGCTCTAGGCAGTGTGCCTAAATGCATGTGCATTCCCTATTCATTTCTTTCATTATACTTCTAACAGGGTATAATCTTGTGGACTAACATCCACCGTCGTTTTTCCCCTAACAAGGTTTCCACATATAAAAATCTTGGTGTTCATGTGTCTCTGATGTGTTGTTGATTCATGATTTCACTGTTAATTATCAAATCTGAGATTAAAAGTTGTTTAAGGTTGAATAAGCTTAATTTTTGTAACAACTGATTCACCCCCCTTCTCAATTGTCTATCCTTGTTTTGCCAACACCTTCCACTGACTAAGTCAACTTGACAACTTGAGATGAGTCTACCACCAACCCTCCCAGAAACCACATAACTTCTGGAAATAACAAAAACGGATCACAAAACATCCAACCTAATGTTGGATAACAAAATTGTCCCTCCCTATAACCAGAGACACATCGAGAATAGTTGCCATGATTTTGAGGAAAAATAGGCAAACCCTCCAAAATTTTGTAGATGAGCACGATGCTTTAGAACAAACTACAACAAACCAAGATTTTTGAGGAAAAAATCGCAAAACCCTGAAACTGAAGTTTACAAAGCATCATTTAAAAAAAAAAAAATGGTAAAAACCCACAAAGGAATCCCACACAACTCTATGAACTACAAAAGCCCAGAAATGATTTTTGACAATAAAATTGAAAAAACCAAATACGAAACTAGCACAAAATCCAAAAGACGGATAAACATACAAAACATTATTTTTCAGGAAAGACGGTAAAACCTTTCCAGAAACCAAAGAGCCATCCCGAACTACGAAAACATAGACTAGGACATACAAGAGCAAACCCCTAATTTTTTGGTAAAAAATTATAAACCCTCCCATGATTTTTTCAGGCAAAAAATCAGAAAACCAAAACCCAAGGACAATTTTTTATAGGGACAAAAATTGTAAAACCTGTTAGATTTTTTTTAAGGAGAAAAATATTAAAACCTAGCGATTTTTTAAGGGACAAAATATTAAAACCCAATTTTTTAAGGGACAAAATATTAAAACCCAACACATTTTTTAAGGGACAAAAATATTAAAACCCAACACATTTATTTAGGGACAAAAATATTAAAACCCAACACATATTTTTTTAAGGCACAAAAATATTAAAACCCAACACAGATTTTTTTAAGGGAAAAAAATAATATTAAAAACCCATCAAAAAAAATTCTAGGGAAAAAAAATATTAAAAACCCATCAAAACATCGATGCACAATTAATACACCTAAGGAAGACCTACAATTTTTCACAAAATCGTGTCAAAAAAACAAAAGGTTGCATGTTAAAACTAGGAGAAGATTGACGGCTAGAAATGGAGACAAATCGTGCTCCAAAGAAGCCCTAAATTGCATCTAGAATAGGAACAAACGCATGCCCAGAAAATTTCTCACATGGCCAAAAGAATGAAGAAAAATCACAAGCAGAATGATTAAGGAAACGTGTCATAAATGCTCCAGAAATCGTGAGTATAAATGCACCAATAGAGACCACAGGTCATGCCTAGAAAAAAATTCATTTTTTTTAATAGAAACCCACAAACTAGCAAGTCATGATTTTAAGAAGGAGATCGTGATTGAAGAAGAAAAATCCATAGAATATCTCCAACCTTTGATAGAAACTCCTTCAGAAACCCACGTTTTTCTTAGAGCAAAAGTTGGCCATGATGTTTCTTTCAAAAAAACCTTGAAACGTTGCTCAAAAGACCCATGAAAAAATATGGAAGTAAGAACACAAAGTTCTAAAAAATAGAACCACAAGCCCTAGCTCACGATTTTTAGAAACCCTACTTCAGTAGGCCCTCCCAGAATCATGAACCCTCTTGTGAGGGAGATAAGCTCAAACCAGCTTTGATACTATGTTCAAATAATCAATGTTATTTACACGAGAAGAGAAAGCTTCAATAAATAGATTAAAAAGATGTTTCTAAAAGAAACAAACGTTAACAAAAGACGAAAATAAAAACTATTCTAAACTAGATAAAAATGACTAGATGACCATTAACTAAATAAATAGAAATGTATTATATTAATAGGTATGAAAAGATTGATGGTTTATTTCTTACGTTTGGTTTCACTCACTACCACTTGGATCACATAGTATACATCTAGAGACATGGAAATGATATTTTGATACAATTCTTGTATGTTGATGAATTGATCCTTACTAGTAGTTCCTCATCCTTGCTCTAGGATATTAAGCACAGTTTGATGGCATAGTTTGATATGACAAATATTGGGCTTCTACATTTCTTCCTTGGTCCTCAGGTTCTTCAATCTACTAAGGGTATTTCCATATATTAGTAGAATTAGGCAATTGACTTGCTTCACTAGTTTCATATGAGTGATTGTAATCCCATACCTACACCATTCCAATATGGTGTCACTTTGACTACCACCTGCACAACACCTAGTGTTGAAGCTATTTTATACAAAAAATTAGTTGGTAGTCTTTTGTATTTGATGCACACTCGTCCTAATATCACCTTCATTGTTGGGCTTGTCTCCCTTTTTTTAATGACCCTCATGAGAGTCATTGGAAGGCAACCACACATATTTTGAGATATATTCACAACACCACATTTTGGCATTCAATACACACTACCTAGGGGATTCATAGACAATAGGCTACATTGACTCGGATTAGGCAAGAGATGTTGACTCACAAAATTCCACTTCCAAGTCTATCTTTCTCTTGGTTTTGGTCCAATTGCAAGGTCTTGCAAGAAGCAAACCGCTATTGCATTATCATCTACTAATGCTAAGTATCAAGGAGTAGTTCTAGTTAGCTAGGACGTACTATGGCTTTGAAATTTATGACAAAGTTTGGTCTTCCACCTATTCATCCTATCAAGTAGTTCTAGCTAGCTAGGAGGTACTATGGCTTCAAAATTTATGACAAAGTTTGGTCTTCCACCTATTCATCCTACTATACTTCAATCTGATAACCAAAGTTTCATTCACATTTCTCACAACCTAGTTTAACCCTTACCAAACGAAGCACATTGAGATTCATCTGCACTTCATTCAACAACTTCTCTGGGATGGTGTTTTATCCTTAGAGTGTTTGTGTACTAAGGATTAGGTTACAAACCTCTTCACTGAACCTTTAGCATCACCTCTCTATCTTGTGTTACGTTATTTTCTTAGGGTGAAGGAAGTTGTCCTTGGGGGGGGCCTTGAGTCCTCCTTCCTTTGTATATAGTTCTCTTTTTTTGGAGAGGAATTTTTCCCACTAGGTTTTCTACTTTACTTCATTTTCCAAGAAACTTTTATTTTGTACACATGAGTACCTCATTAGGCCTTGTTTTAGGGACTCACCTTTTTAGCATGCAAACTATCTTTACTCATCTAGTTACCATTTATCTAGTTCTTAAACCTATAGACGTATTCACACTAGCTTAAGTTCATTTAGTGGTTTAGTTTTTTTTCCTCATAGGCACATGACACATGCCTTCACACTTGTCCCAAGTTTTCTACATCTGTCACATCTCTTGGAGGGTTATTCAGTCTTTCTATTTCACCTTCCTAAATTTCATCCTTATTCTATATATACAAGGAGAGTTCATTGTATATACAAACATTATATGGTAGTCCATTGGCTTGTGTATTGTGCTTGATTCATTTTATGGAAGTAGTTTTATTCTTATGAGATTCTAATATAGTCATGGTTTGATCATATGGAAATATATTTATGTTTCCAAAGATGTTCATTTTACATCAAAAATTGCATACCACATTGCAATTTTGTATTGTGTTTTGAACTCAATTTGGTGTTTATCTCCCTAGCTTATTTTTAGGTTCATTTAGTCCTTGTTTTAGCCTTTTTTCTCATGTTGAGCTAAGGCTTTGTCTTGTATGGCCCGTTTTGTCAAAATTAATGCTACAAATGTCTTAACCTTGTGAATCCCTAATGTTTGACTATTTCCAAAGTTGAAACTATCTAGGAGCTACCGTGATGTATAGGCATTTGCATGATGCATTAACATCCCACAATAGTTTATCATTTACTACTTGTTTCTATGTTTTTTCCACTTGCTACCCACCTAGGTCAATGATAACCACTTTGAGGTGAATCCAAATGGCTCTATAGCTCCCATATCTTCTTCCTTTCATCCTATTTTGATTTTTTTTACAATTTATATCATTCAATCACTTAATTTCAATATATTTTGGCATTTATCACTCTTACTAGTCATTTATAGCTTCATACCAATGTTGTTGAGCATTGTGTTTTTCATGTGAATTCTTTAACATACAACATTTCTTGGAAGTTTAACAACACTCTTCAACATAATTTCCTCCCTTGGCTTCACCAAGCTTGTGACGAGAAATTGTGTTGTTTGTTTGATCTGGATTTTAATCTATTCATTTTTATTGTATAATCCTTTTTTAGTGCCCTTGTCATCTCCATGTTATTATCGCTCTCACTATATACACCTTAGTTTGTACTCATTATAGTTGCATTCATTAATTTCATTTGTATTTGCATTGGTCTTATCATTCTTAGACACACTTACAATAGGAGCACACATATTATTATTTTTATTTATATATCTTGGTTGCTCATTGAGGTTTAAAACCAAAGTAGGGGTTTGACCATTTGTGGCAACCTCCTTAATAGAAATTCACAAAATGAGGGTTTACACTCTATTTTCTCTACCTTATTATCATTGTATTTTATTATATCCTACTTAAAAATATTTTTATTTGGTTTTCTATTATCCTTAGAGTATTGTTGCATGTTTCACTTTATATTATGTATAGTTGGGCATGAGAATTAAGGAGAATATTGAAGTTTGATGGTGTGTAGAATCATGATAGTCATACTAATGAAAGTGCATCATGTAGGCTTCCATATGTCATGCAAGCATATTGACCAAAGAGCTCATATTGACCAAAGAGCTCCAATGTCTTTTTTCCCCCTATTCTAGCATTGTTTTTCAAAAAAATATCTCAAATAGTTATAAACAACCTTTTTTTATTTCAACTCTTTTACTTTAGCTTAGTCAACTTCATTTTCCTACATTGAAGAAAATTTGTAGGATAATCTGAACATTTACTCTTGAAAATGATAGCAAATAACTTAAAATATTAATATTAGATTATGTTAGTGTAAATAGAGTCATTAACATACCTAGTTAGATAATCACCTTTCTAGGATTGACCTATTCACACCTATCTTAAGCTTACTTAGGTTTCTTTTTCTTGTCTCTCACTTCGTATGGTTGAGACATGTGCCCTCGTGACTTGAGACACCTATTGACACTTGCTCACACACTTGTCAAGTGAGCTCACAAGTGTCCCATCTTTGGAGGGGTAGTCAAAGTTTTTCTCCTACCTTCTCACCTCCTCATCCTTGCCTATATATGCAAGGCTTGATCATTGTATTACACACTTCATATTATATTGATAGAAATACTATTGTGTTCATAATTTCACTTGTGGAAGGTTATTAAATTCAAGCTCTTTGATCTTAGCATTCTCCAACAGATTAATCCTAG
Organism: Sequoiadendron giganteum; assembly: GCA_007115665.2. NCBI lineage: Eukaryota > Viridiplantae > Streptophyta > Pinopsida > Cupressales > Cupressaceae > Sequoiadendron > Sequoiadendron giganteum. The sequence goes on from CM021109.1 coordinate 5,426,132, forward strand.
GGTAATATCGTCTAATTAGAGAGCATACACACTTTCTAAATTAGGTTGCACTTTCCTTATATTATAGTTCCTAGTAGCCTAATGTAAATCTCTTGTTATTTTTTAATGGAAACGAGTATGAGAGGGGCATTGTCATGCGATACTTATGCATCTATTGTATCATTAAGTTGGATAGTAAATTAGAATGGTAAATTATTAAGCTTACTTTGGGACTTTCCTATGATGATATCAAAGGATAAAAGAGGAAATTCTTTAAAATGCATTCTATGTACATGCTTGGGAGAACTCTACTCTATATTGTAGCTTTATTGTAGTCCTTTAACAATTGGTCAACCCAACACAGTTGAGTTGGTGTTGGAACTGGTGAAAGCTTTGTCATGTCATGATATGATTGATTTGTATAGCCTTTCAATATAAGGAATCTTTACTTAGTGAAAACCATTACAACTAACTTGTAAGGGAAACTCTAATGTTGGGGAGAGGAAGAGGGGGTAGGGGTCTTTCCCATCAGGATTATCCCATCCTCTAGCTAGCATATCCTTTCCATCATCCTTGGGTTCCTAACTAGTAGGAACAACAAGTTCTCCTTTGTCGGGATCATATTATGGTTGGTTCTATATAGTTCTTTTGCAAATATATAAAAAGAGAAAAACGAGGGAATTTTCCTCAATTCAAAGGAGCACCAGCCATGCCATTGCAAGGATGCACAAGAATGATACAAAGGTAATAACCATCCACCCTAGTGGCTAGACAATAGAGATGGTAACAAGGTTAAAGTAGGTTGTTGTCTAACTTTGGTAGTGGTGACAAAGTAGTGGAAGCTATTTGATGGTTATGAGGGAAATGCTAAGAGGACTTAGAGTGGTTATGTCAAGGGTTCTGAATGGGTGATCTAGCATATGATGATGGAGAAGGTGGAGCCCTAACCACAATGCAAGGAAAATTCTCCTAATGACCAAATAGGGTTTAGAGATGATAGACCTTCAACATCATTTTATGAGCTTGAACTTGAATATACATGAACATATTAAAAATCACTACTAATTTAGAGAAATTAGTAAAGTTGGTATCCACGATAAAATGAATAAAAATAATAAAATGTATATCTTTTAGATATAAAAAAGAATTCTCAATCTAAAAACATACCATTACTATTAAAAAGAAAAAACTTAAATCCTATTATTAAAAATAGACATTGTGCCAAATAAAAAGTCTAAACATCGAAATCTATAAATTAAAAAAAAAATACATTATACCAAATAAAAAATCTAAACATCAAAAAATAGAAAAAAAATAGCTATCACAAAATATTTTAAACATGAATAAGAATTATAAAAAATACAAAAAAGTTTCATTGCCCCAAAATGAACATATTGAATTGAATAAATTAAATCTACGTTTGACTAAAAAAATCCATTTCTTTTAAAAAAACAATTGCCCCCAAAATAAATATATTAAATTGAATAAATAAAATCTACCTTTAGAATCCATTTATTTCTTTACACTAATATTGCTTACAAGAAATCAAATCAAATCCCTCAAAAATCAATTTTGCGTAAATATAAGTGTGTGGTTATCACATACGTAGATGACTGTATATGCAAAATCCAATATGAAAGGATCCAATTATTGCCATGTGAGGTGGGCACACACCACCTCTATCCTAGCGCTATGTCATCTCCTTTCCTCTCCGTCGCATGCTCACTGCGACTTATCCAGCTATTGACATCATTTTCTGGATGGGACAAACTACCTTATGCTCTTTACACCCACGCAAAGCTTTGTGCCCCACGTCGAAAGACCCCACGAGAAAATGACCATTCCCGATCACACGACATCCCTAGTCACACTTCTCGAACATTAGAGGGAAAAACATAAAATACTTGAGGATATAATTTGTGAGGTGAAGTGGAAGGGGGAAAGGTAAGATACTTTTAGGACTATAACTATTGATTTGGTACCACACCAATGGTAAGGAAATTATTAATCCTAGATATATTAAAGTGATTATTCACTATTATGATAGATGATTTAAATTTGATGGATTTGGTGATCTTGAGGAGTATATAGAGAAAATGGAGGAATTATTTAAAGATAAGAAGATTTTATGGAAGTTGTATATGGGGAAGTATTTGTAAGTCGAGAATTTAGATACATGTTTATAATAGAATGTTTGATCCAAAGAGATATATAGGGACTTGTGAGCATTACTAGACTAAAATTCAACTCTATGAGCTAAACACAAACACAAATCAATTAAAAAATCCACCCCGTGTTACATTTCTAAATGAAAATAAGAAGAATCGAAAGGATCAACAAAATAATTGTATTGCAAAGACATGATCCAAAAGAAAAGCAATATATGAGCCTAAACAAAGAATAGAAAGACCTAAGAAGAAGCCACAAATTATTGAATGATGTGATGAAGAAACTTCACTAATGAAACCACTAGAAAAAGTGTTGGAAATAAAGGTATAAAAGGAAAAGAAGAATGTGAAGGAAGAAGATAAAAGAGAATGGCCAAAGAAATAGTAGTAGTATTATACATAGCTAGCTACAATGTATATAAATAAATAATAAAGTAAAAGTTATAGAAGAAAAGTCAACACCATAAAAGTAAAAGGAAAAAGATGAAAGGTACTTGATTAATAAATATATAAATCTTTAAAGCACAAGACCCTACCAACTAAGGTCTATTGAGAAAATCAAGGTAAATAAGACTATGCCTAAAAGGACAAGTCCACATTAACTAAAAATTATTGAGAAATTCAAAGTAAAACAAAAGATGCCTACAAGAACACAACCACATCAACTAAGATTCATAAAATAGATCAAGGTCAAGATGAAGATACTTCCTTTAGTTTAGAAGTAGATTAGGTAGCAAAATAAAGAGGGTCAATAGAAACTAGCCCCATTATTTAATTTTATTATTTAGTGTATTATCAAAACTGCTAGTCTCAACTCTAAATCCTAGGCTTTTATTATTGTTTAATTATTACAGTGAAAGCTATTATTTTCATTACAAGAAAACATGAATCTGAAAGTTTTACTATACACTAGGTTATGAGCTATTGAGAACACTCATATAAAGAAAAAAAAAAAATCTTTCATTATAAAATGTAGTCAAACAAAGATTAAAGGGATTATAGCTCAACTGGTGAGGATGATAGTGTCTCACACCATGTGCTAAGGTACAAATCAAAAAGTATGGTGAGAGATAAGTTTGAATCCTTTTAATCATATCAACATAATTACAAAATGGATCCTTTCAGTCATAACAATATAACCAAATGAGACTTTTGATGTTAGTAACTTTCATGGAATGGGTGATCCTAGTCATAGATCTCCCTAGTGAGAACAATTTAGATTTACTAAATGAGACTCTTGGTGTTAATCTTTGATAGAATGGTCTTGTTAAAATAAACTTATAATATACAAATATACTTACTCAATATATTATAATCAACTACTTAAAAAAATAAAATTAAAGATCAATTTTTTAAAAATATTATCTTAATAATTTTAAAATAACAAATTTAATTCAAAATTATGAAAAAAACACCTTAAAATAAATTCTAAAAATCAATTTATTCCAAAGAAAATAAATGCTCTGCATCTTTTATTCGGGGCTGAAAGATCCCTAAAAATCTCCTCATAATTTTTTTTTAAATACGGAGAAAAATATGAATCTCGAAATTACAACTAACATAATTTTTTTTAAATACCGAGAAAAAATGCAGTCTCGAAATTAAAAATAAAAAAATCTGAGAACTTCAAAAAAACCTTATCCTATCTCATCGTCATTTAAGCCACACATTAGGGCCAGAATATTCCTCGGAAGAGAATGTACAGAATTCGAGAATCAACCACAACGAAATTGAGAGATTTGAAACTGAAGTGCAATCGAAAAGTTTGAAAGGAATTTAGTATTGCACAGGGTAGGCCTACATACCTCCATTGAGCCACAATGTAAGAGGCGTGGATTGTGTATCATTCTCTGCTTCCACAAAATAATAAAACAAAGCCCGTCCTGCCCGCTCGTCCACCGTAACATATCCCCCGTATTGCTTGAAATTTACTTCCGGCTGACCCGGCAGTCTATCGATTAAATCCTCCGCCGGTCCCGCCATAACTTTCGCTACACTAATAAGTAAAATCTGTACCAGAAAACAGAGCCATAGCCGAATTTTGGCGGACACCTCTCTTTCACAGCCAATCGACATCTCGGAACAGAATCGTTTCTGTTTCAGTCAAATAACTGCCTTACTCAGTAAATGGAGGATAACTCCTTTTAAAATAAATCACAGTTGTATAAATAAATAAGACAGACAAGAGAAACAGAAATCAAGTCAAAATATTCAGTGTCGTCGTGATTTTAATAGGAGGGAGGGAAAAGTCCGCACGAGATTGACAACACAGAGCACTATATTAAATGATAGGAATGTGGGGGAATGGATCTAGCCTTTATTTTAAACAAGATGATTGGAACGGAAAATAAATAAAATCTCCAGTATGCTTTAATTTAGATTTTCGGATTTTTTTGGGGTTTTTTTATGTTTTAAAATAATAATGTTTATCTTTTATATAATTTAATGCATATTGTTTTTATTTTCTATTTATTCTATATCATGTATACACTATTTCTATTTTTTGAAATGTCTATTTCTATTTGTCTTTGAAAATAAAGAGATTTATTATTATATTGAAAAACAGTGAATTTTACACAATAAAAATTATCTAAAAGATTTTTTTTCTTAAAAAATACTGTATTGCATATATTTGTTATATATATCTACTTATAACAGCACATGTTTAAAGGTGAAGCAAGAGATTCATTCATGATGAGTTTTCACAGTTCATATAGTATAATATCAAGACTTTTTTGCACACAGGGGAATGGAGGAGGATGAGAGAACAGTTGTATTCCAATTTATTTTATGCTTTAGAAAAGAGCTAAATTTTTTATTTAAAAGAGTTATTTTTTTTAAACTGTACATTGCATTATTTTTTGGTATATAGATCTATCAGACTTATGCACTAATTTTTCAAATACAGATTTGCCAGGGTTGTGCTTCTCTATAATCCACCTAAGAAACACGTAGATCAAAAAATAAAAATTTCAAACAAGTTTAACAAAACATTTTATGCACCATTGCAAGGCTATTGTAGTTCAATACAGCATTGTAAAGCTGCATTCCCTGTAAGCGTTCAATTTCAATGAAGAATGAATTTCCTGTAAGCGTTAATTTCAATGAAGAATGCATTCTTTGCAAGCGTTAATTTCAATGAAGAATGTGATCAAAAGGTACCAAACCATTGCTCAGATTAACAAAAAAATTACTGAAGAAACCAGAAGACATGCTTTATATATTAATGAGATAAAACTTTCACCAAACCATTGCTCAGATTAAAAGGATTTTTACTGAAGAAACCAGAAGACATGCTTTATATATTAATGACAGATAAAACTTTCACCAAACCATTAGTCAGATTAAAAGGATTTTTACTGAAGAAACCAGAAGACATGCTTTATATATTAATGACAGATAAAACTTTCACCAAACCATTGCTCAGATTAAAAGGATTTTTACTGAAGAAAGAAGACATGCTTTATACATTAATGACAGATAAAACTTTCACAGTTCCGTTTGCTTAAAAAGATGCAGATTGAAAGGGTTGCAGAGAAATTTTACTGTATTTTTTAGTGCGCTGTCCCCTTAAAAATTGTAAAAATGAAACTTTCACAGTTCAGTTTGCTTAACTTACCTGCGAATTTGGTGATATGTAAGTTGAGCGAACAGCACGGAAATGCCAATCGTCTCCGCTTGAGGAAGAGATTATGCCGAGTTCCAAACTCTCTCAAGTTGAGCATAAATAGATAAAAATATTGATTCTAAATATAAATTATCTGTGGTTAAACTTCTTTCAGTTTTCAACTACTCTATTTAAAGAGCAACCTATTCCACGGTCAAACAATTAAGAGTAAATTTACATTTTATTTATATTAAAAAAATTATACTTCTGAATTTGAGCTGTAATGTTCTGGCAAAAGCATATTCAGATTTTAATTTTCGCTTAGTTTGTTTTTTTCTGGTAGATATCAACGAAGTTAGTGGAGATATAAACGAGAGTAGCTGAGAGCCGGCGGCCGAAAATACAGCTGGTTTGAATTTGACATATGTTAATGCTTTTTGTGTTTGTATAGCGGCCCTTTTCAGAAATTATTATTATTAGTTTTTAGGGTGGGGTCTTATGGATGGAGGTTTTCTGAAAAGTTTCAGTTTAGTGGGTGTTGTTGAGAATTTTTAGGAATTTTTTAAAAGTGGTGATTTCATAAACTTAGTAATGTAGTTCAACTTAAAATATTAAGCTCCAAATTTTAAGAAAGTTGGGTCTCATCAACTTATTTACTATAGTTCAGCTTAAAATTTAAGTTTCGAAATTTAAGGAAGCTTAAAAGTTGAAATGATTTACACATGGCAAATAAAATTCCTAAATTGTAGGGTTAATCTCTAGCTCCCCCCCATTTTCACCCCCTCAAATCTACAGTCCTAAAAGGTAGGAGTTGGGGACCCCGCCCTTACTCTCATGGGGATTTGGGCTTTTTGTGTTGTATAGCTTTCCTTTTCAGAAGTTATTATTATTAGTTCTTAGGGTGGGGTCTCATGGAGGGGGGCTTTCTGAAAAGTTTCAGTGGGTGTTCGTGCGCACACTCTTCTCAAATAAATACACAACATTTTCCCTCCAATTATTTTTTGGCCGTAATCTAAAAGTTGAGATGATTGACAAATGGCAATAAAATTCCTAATCTAAAGGGGCAATCTCCAACCTCACCCCATTTTCACCCCCTCAAATTTGCAAGCCTAAAAGATAGGAGTTGCTATTCTTCAAGAAAAGATTCTAGTTAATCTGGTTTTCTTTCACTTCATGAAACCTCCTACTCTTTAAAAGTAGATCTTGAAGCCCCCATGGGACCACACCCTTACTGTATGGTCCCATGGGGGGTTTGGGCTTCTATTTTCTTGGATAAAGTGGTCCCATGAAGCAAAAAATATTTATGGTACAGAATTAATTGAAATATTTTTCTGAAAAATAACAGCCCCTATCTTTTAGGAATGCAAATTTGAACGAATGAAATTGAGGTGAGGCTTGAAATTGCCCCTATGGCTTAGAAATTTGTTTTGCCACTTGTCCATCTTTTAAAATTTTAAATTCCTAAAAAAAGAAATGAGAGAATTTTTATTTATTTTTTATTTTCTATCAAAGTACTTTAGTTTGTTTCTTAAATTTTGGAGCTCAAACTCTTAAGCTAAATTGCAAAATTGAATTCATGGGACCTCCAACTTTAAAATATTCCTAAAAATCTCAGCACCCACTGAATTTTTTAGGAAGCCCCCCTCCATGGGACTTACCCTTAGATCACTATTGTAATCATCATATGATACTTGTAAGAAAAAAACAAATAAATCAATAATTAATATTTTTTAATTTACAATTTTGTATTGGTTGACATTTTTGATGTTGAGGATTTTAAAAAATAAAATAAAATATTTGATTTTGTCTTTTAATATTTTATTAAATAATATAATAATTATTTTGTTAATAAATATTATGTGAATATTATTAACTCTTAGGTCATTATTGTAATCATCATATGGTATTTGTAGGAAAAAATCAAACAAGTTGAAAATTTATATTTTTTAATTTAATTTAATTTTTTTTTGTATTGGGTGATTTTTTTGATGTTGTGGATTTTAAAAAATAAAACAAAATATTTGATTTTATCTTTTAATATTTTATTAAGTAATATAATAATTATTTTGTCAATAAATATTATATCAATATTGTGTGTTCAAAATCTTGTTTATATTAATTATATAAAAAAAATTGTTGTAAAAATGGTTTTCTAATCATTAGTCTTAATTTACTTGTTTTCACAAGTCCACGGTCATGAGTTCATTGATTCTCTATTGAATAAGATGGAGTCCCCCATACAAGAATTGATGGAGGAATTTATGTGAATCACTTCAAAATTAAATCATTGTTAAAATTAATTTTGATTGCCCAAATAGTTCTATCTTCAAAAATTGAAAGCTAAAAAAAATTATTGTAAAAATGGTTTTCTAATCATTAGTCTTAATTTACTTGTTTTCACAAGTCCACGGTCATAAGTTCATTGATTCTCTATTGAATAAGATGGAGTCCCCCATACAAGAATTGATGGAGGAATTTATGTGAATCACTTCAAAATTAAATCATTGTTAAAATTAATTTTGATTGCCCAAATAGTTCTATCTTCAAAAATTGAAAGCTAAAAAAAAAAAAAAATAGAAACCTAGTTAAGAACTTTGGTTGTTATTAATGGAGTTTATTTCTCAATGATGACTTCAGTGTTAGTTGGTTGTCCTATAAATATCCCTAAGAATTTCCATAAGCTTCCTTGGGATTTTTTTAAGTGGCTCCAATAGGAGCCCAACTTTGAAAACCTTAAATTTTGCAAGTTTGATTATGTTTAGCCGTGTGCTATATTGGTTTTGTGTTAGCTTACCTTTGATAGAAGATTTTTTGAGAGTATAAGTGGGTTTTTTCTATGTCAAAGTTTTTCCCAAGTGCTTCTATATGGTGTCCCCTATGTGTTTGTTGTGATTCAATATCTTCAAAAGGTCCAAAAATATCTAAACTTTGAATCTAGAATGGTCCTTTCCTTGGGTTTTGTGTGTTTTTTGAGTTGTCACTGTGAACCCTAGTTTTGTACCTGCACATAAGCAACAAACAAAAACAATATTATATCATATGCAAACTAAAACAAGGATTCCCCATGAAATCCATTTGCAATTACTCAAAATAGGAAAAATGAAGAACAAAATATGAAAATGCAAGTAAATCCTAATTAAGCAAGCAAACTCATGATCCCATGGGGGTGTTGGTGTTAATTGATGTGTCAAAATCAGCCCTTTCCCAACTCCTTTGTAAGTTTTGATGATTTGATCCACTTGATGGTTGAATCATTGCATAACCTAGTTAAGAACTTGATAAAAAGATATGAGAATGGTTATGCTTGAATATGGATTTGAGTATAATAAGTTTACTCAAATTATGGATGAGAGAATGAGAGGAAGAGTCTCTCATTTATAGATTTCCAAAATGGAAGAGAGAGTGAAATTGAGCAATGTGGGACAAAAGACCAACCAATGAGAAGAGTTTACTTGTCCACATGTGATTGGAGGAGGAATGAGTACATTTTGGTCAATGTGCATGATAAATGCTATGAGATTCAAATTTGAAATTTGAATGTGACATGTTGGAGGGAGAAGGACATAGAGTTAATGTCACTTGGTTCAATGCACAAGGACATGTAAAAGGAGTGAATGCCTTGTTGGAAGTACCCATCCACTTGAATTTGAATTCAAATTTGAGGGAATATTCTCTTTTTATTCCATGTTGAGAGAAAATAGAGATTTAACAAATCAAAGTAATTGATTTATTGTGCAAGTTGCATTCTCTAGAGGATGTGACATAGATTAAGATTAAATTAATCAAAACTTAATTAATTTAATGAGGAATTAAGAGATGTGACCACTTTGACTTAGATTTTAGGATTTATTTAAATCAAGATTGAGAGGAAAATAATTAAAGACTTAATTAAATAAAGATTTGATTAAAGAGGGTTGATATTGGATTTAAACCAAATAAAGATTTATTTAATTTAAATGAAATGACTTTAGGGGTTAATTAAATAAAATGATTTATTTAATTAAAAAGGGGCATTACATAATTAATTAAATAAAATTGATTTATTTAATTAACAGGAGATGATGACTTAATTAGATAAAGTTGATTTATTTAATTAAGAGATGAAGAGTGATGAAATTAATCAAATACAAATTATTCGATTAAATGACTAGCAAAGGAGATGATCAAGATGAAATGGTGTTAGTAAATCAAGATCCAGTGTGTCATGAAATGGTGTTAGTAAATCAAGATCCAGTGTGTCAGATCGAATTGTATATTTTCCATGTCTACAATCATGATTGCCTATACAATCATATCCTTCATACCAATCCCAACAACCCACTCATGACCTTATTGAAATTTGTCTATTGTTGGTTTTGTCAGGTTATTGAGTTGTTAGAGATGTCATTCCATCAATCCCAACTACAAAAGGTTGAGTTTTATCATATAAAATTTCTATCACTAAGGTGTTGGACTTGTCTCCTCACTAATACCCATTCTCTTACATTTTTGACCCTTGATTCCTAGTCATTTGCATTTTATGCTTACCCCTTTTTTTGTTGAGCTTTTGGTGTTTCTCATTCTTGAGTACCATCTCCCTCTGAACTCCACTTGATTCATTGATCAAGATTAACATCTTGAAGACCTATTCTTTGTCATGGTTCCCATTTTGAATTTCCCCTATTCCATATCCCTTCTTGTCATGACTTCACAATCATTCCCAATCTCTAACATTTTAACCACAAGCATGGCATGAGTCCCTGAAACAGCTAAAGTCTAACATTCTCACTTCTTTTTCAATGTGACTCCCACCTACCCTCTTGGATGACCTAGAATACATTTAAAGAGGCATCAAAGATTGAAAAATATCAAAAAAGGTCCTTTCCTACCCTAGAGCCATTATTCTGTAATGAAATAACTTGTGTGCAATGGAAGAATATGATATAAAATATCCTACAAATACTAAATAATAACTGAGAATAACAAGCCACTTTGAGGGGGAAACCTCAAAATATCTCCAATGAGAACACAATTCATAGTATGATGATGAAATAAGACTCACTACCTCTTATATATACATATTTATGCTTAGGATATCACCTTGGCCAACTTAGATAACCCTATATAAGCCCTAGGCCGACCTAAATAACTAAATAGCAATATAATAATGATAAAATGACTTTAAGAGTTAAGGTAGCCATAAGTCAACTACTCATAGCCTGATACACACTATAGAGATAAGGGAATAACATTGCCCACCTCTTTACAAAACCATTTTCCTCAATGCTAACTTTTTTCTTTTTCTTCTTCTTCATCTCCTCTTTTACTTCAGCTTCTTTTTCCATTGTTGCTTCTTGTTCCTACTATTGTCTCGCTCTTGTCCTTGTCCTTGTTCTTTCTCTTTCTCTTTTTTACTTTTACTTCTACTTATTTCTCTTCTTCTTCTCATTCTTGCTCTTATCTTACTCTTGTTCTTTCTCTTTCTCTTTCTCTTTCCATTTCCCTTTCTCTTACTCTTGTTCTTGTTCTTACTCTTGTTATTTCCCTTTCTCTTTCTCTTGCTCTTTTTTGTTGGTGTGAATTCACCTCCCAAGACCACAATCTACAATATATTTCTTCACAATGTGAGAGAAGAAACAAGTTATTTCACCACAAGTGAATGAATAAATTGAGATTGAGAATAATGTACAAAACCTTGCTTATAAAGGCAAGATGCAAGTAGATAAACATAATAACCGACAATAATTAATAAAACTACATGCACCTAAATAATTAATATCTAATAATATTTTCCTAAGTAAAACTTAAGCATGGTAAATGGTAAAAGCCATTTACTCGAACACCCCCCCTTAAGTGCAACTTAGAGAGATTATTATGCAATATCAAGATGCAATATGGGTCTCGGATACACAACCATGTTAGGTACCCATTAACAATGTAAAATGCAACACGATCTCTCACAAATGGAGAAAGGGAGAAAACCCTATGGGAAAAAACTCCTTTCCAAAAGAGAGAAAAGAATAACAAGATGCGTGGATGGAGGAATCAATAACACCCCAAAGGACCACATACATCATGTATATACAATCAATGATCCTCCCATAGGAAGGATAGAAAGAGACTACATAACCAGGCATAATGAATAATGTCTTGTAGAAGTGGTAAGTGCTTGAAGGCAAACCATAGTCCAATGCCTACAAATAACATTTCTCCCTTTATGAAGAAGATAAACCAAGTACAAATGCAGGAATGCTTCCCATTCTAGATAGGAATTAGCAAGTGAGATCCAAATGTAGGATGATAATGTCTTAAAAATCTGCTCATGTGTCGTAAAGACCTTGGAAGATGATTCCACAAACCAATCAGGAACATGCCCAATCATAATAGAAAATGAAAAACAAGGTACCACTGGAAACTAATTTTGAACATTCTCCAAAGATAAATATGGAGTGAAAATAGTTGGACCACAACTATCATCAAATAGGAAAATTAATCCTTCAAATGTGTCTTCCAAGTCTAAAATGTGAGATTCTGCGAACAATGAACCAATGTCCGACAAATAGGAATCCCAATAAAAAAGACAATGATAATCCTGTTGCTCAGGAATGATGGAATTACTTAATGAAGGTGGATCAACTATCTTTGAAAAAGAATCAAGAACCTCTGAAGCAACTACAACCTCATCTGAAGGATCACAATCATGGTTTATCTTCTCTGAAGAATAACAAGGCACATTGGAATTGGAAAGAGGATCATTGAGAGATGGAAAAGTATCATGATTTCCATACGATTCTCAAATGTAAGTTCAAAGAGCATAAGGGCATTCAAAATGAATAAGTGATTCCAAAAGTTCATCATTTGTATGCTCAAAAATAACTCTAAAGACTTTAGCCCTATATCCTTTCCAAATAATATACCCACAACATGTGCTTAGAATAGGAACTTCATTATACAAATATGGCAATAGATTATGCTCACTAAGATGAGTGAGAATAAAATCACTCCATTGCATAAAGTTCCCTTTCTCCAAAGAAACCATTATAACTAATAAGTCTTCAAAAATTTCAAAGATAGTTATAAAAACCTCCAAACAAGAATTATAAGGTTAAAAGACCTAATTTGGTGCAAAAATTGGTGGGGCCCATTGCTTGATCTCCATTCCAACACCAAGAAAACTCTATCGAGCATATAAAGCACATTCCCAAGTCAACAACATACAAATCACCAATCACCACACACGAGAGACATTTCACAGCCACATGAGCCTTTGCTCACACTAATGAAGGGAGTAAGAGGCTATATGAATAGAAAGAAACCACATCACACCACAAATGTGGGATAAATGTTTTGCAGCAAGGTTAGCAAAAATAGTGATTTTTTTAAAACCTAGCAAAATAATCATGAGAAGAATGGAAACCCTATGCCCTTCACCGGAATCTCCCAATAGGTTGTGGCTTCAAACACCTCCTTGAACAAATTTTGTAACACTTCCTTTCAGGTCTCCAGAATCCTTGGCAAAGGAGCCACGATCGCCCACATTTTGCTCCATGTTACAAACATCAACACCCTCAGGAATAGATCTTAGAGGCAAGGCATTCCCAAATCACACAGCCTCAAGAAAATTAAAGCAATGCAATAGAGATGAATGACTGAAACTTGGAAGTCCAAAAATCAATGATGAAAGTGGGTATGAGCATCATCACGATCATGATTTCCACAATACGCATCGCGTGTAGAACTAGAGGGGCCACATGGGCCAGGAAAACAAACAAATTGCAATTTCAAACTAGAAAAATTGCCACTGGCTTCTCCAAAATGTTTCCTACAATAGATTGCCTTCAATGAAGAATATTGGCCTTCAACAAGAAAAATCACGCCTTCCTCACTTGCAAAAAAAAATGATTCTCCAAATGAACCAGAGCTTTGGCAAATATTGAAGAAGAAGAAGAATATAAAAAAAATGGCGTCTTTGAAATTTAACAAATGTCAAATGCCAAATAATCTCCACCGAATAAATGATCTCAAAATCCGATGAAAACTCTCAATGGAAGGAGTTGCAGACAGTCGGCTCTGATACCATGCTGGTGTGAATTCACCTCCCAGGAGCACAATCTACAATATAAACCTTCACAATGTGAGAGAAGCAACACACTATTTCACCATGAGTGAATGAATAAATTGAGATTGAGAATAATGTACAAAACCTTTTTTATAAAGGCAAGATGCAAGTCAGTAAAAGAAATAGCCAACATTAACTAATAAAACTATATGCACCTAAATAATTAATATCTAATAATATTTTCCTAAGTAAAACTTAAGCATGGTAAACGGTAAAAACCATTACTCCGACATTTTTCTTGTTCTACTTCTTGTTCCTTTTTCTTTTTCTCCTTTTATGTGGCTACTTTTTGTTGTAAAGAAGGTCTAGAAAGATAATTTTACAGTAAATCACCCAAACAAAGTCCAAATAATTTGAAATTTTCATTGTGAATTACTAGGGCCTTGGTCGCACTCCAATATACAAATCTCCCAAAAAATAGGTGATTTGCAACCTTGAGAGCAATTTTTTTGAAAACTCTAATTTCCCAATAAATCAACTATTTTTTCTTCAATTTCTCTAAAAATTAGATTGCAGCCTCCTCTGATATGTATCAAAAAACCCACAAAAAATCAAGAACTAATTCGTCAATATGTGGGAGATATGTGGTTTCCAAATAAATTGGGTATAAACCCTAATTCTGCAATAACTCACTCAATTATGTTCAAAATCTTCTGAAATCCAGACTATAGCTTCTTGAAATTGTCCTTCAAAAACCAATTATAATGAATCAAATTTCACAATAGGAATATAAAATGAAATATGTTGCAAATACTTGATAATAATATGCCACTTCGAGAGGGCAACCTCCTAATCCACTTTGAGGGGGATACCTCCAATATTCTTCAATAAGAACTCAATACTCAACATGATGATGAAATAAGACTAACAACCTCATATATACTTATTTATGCCTACAGTATCACCCAAGCTGACTTAGATAACCCTATATAAGCCCTAGGTTGACCTAACTAACTAAATAACAATATAATAATGATAACATGACTTAATTAAGAGTTAAGGTAGCAAAAAGCCGACTACTCATAACCCGATACACACTATAGTGTAAGGGCATAACATTTCCCTCCTCTTTACAAAAGCATTGTCCTCGCTAAATTTTTTCTTTTTATTCTTCGTCATCTCCTTTTTTACTTCCACTTCTTTTTCTACTACCAGTTCGTGTTCCTACTCTTGTCTTTCTCTTGTTCTTGTTCTTGTTTTTTCTCTTTCTCTTTTTTACTTCCCCTTCCCCTTCCCCTTCCCCTTTCTCTTTCTCTTTCTCTTTCTCTTTCTCTTTCTCTTTCTCTTTCTCTTTCTCTTTCTCTACTTCTTGTTCATTTTTCTTTTCCTTCTTTTTTGTGGCTACTTTTTGTTGTAAAGAAGGTCTAGAAAGATAATTTTGCAATAAATCACCTAAATAAATTAAAAATACTATAATTTTTTTTTATAACTTACCAAGGCCTAGGTCGCACTCCAATAGAAAATTCTCCCCAAAATTAGGTGATTTGCAACCTTGAGAGTGATTTTTTGAAAACCCAAATTTCCCAATAAATAAATTATTTCCACTTCAATTGCTCTAAAAATTTTACTATAGAATTCTTTGATATGTCTCTAAAAATCCACAAAAAATCAAGAGCCAATTCGTCAATATGTGTTTTCTAAATAAATTGGGTAGAAACTCTAATTCTGTAATAACTCACTCAATTATAATCTAATTCTTATGAAATCTGGATTGTAGCTTCTTGCAAATATCTTTCAAAAATCCTTTAAAAATCACATAAAAATTCGCCAAAATCTAGGAGATATGGGTTTTATAAAATGACCTCTAAAATTGAAAAGAATCATTTATCGTAATGGTGCCAAGATCATGCTCTGATACCAATTGTAATGAAATAAATTGCACAATAGAAGAATATGATAAAAAAATATGTTGCAAATATTGAATGATAACTAATAATAACAAGCCACTTTGAGGGGGAACCTCCAAATATCTCCAATGAGAACATAATTCACAATATGATGATGAAATAAGACTCACTACCTCCTATATATAACTATTTATGCCTAGGATATCACCGTGGCCAACTTAGATAACCCTATATAAGCCCTAGGTCGACCTAAATAACTAAATAGCAATATAATAATGATAATATGACTTAATTAAGAGTTAAGATAGCTACAAGCCGACTACTCATAACCTGATACACCCTATAAAGCTAAGGCCATAACATATTCATCATTTTGAAGTGGATTTATAAGTATTTTTCAAGCAATAGGGAAGAATACGACCTATAATTCTATTAATGTATTTATTGTGCCCATTAACCATTAAATCTTTTTTTTTTATACTCAAAGAATCTTATTTTATCAAAAATAATGGATTTGAAGGAGGAAGAGAAGGTTGTTCTAAGTAATGTAATGCTTACTATTATAGAGCCTAATATCTAATACATCATTCCTTGGCTACCATTTTAGTAAAACGTGTGGATGATTTTTCTATCTTTGCACTCAAATATACAAACCATTAATTCTCATAGGTATGTCAAGGGCATAAATTATAATTTTCATATTTTTAGATGTCTACAAATCTCAAAGGGGATATTTTTTGCACAAAGAATGAATAAAAATAGTGGCTAGGGTGTGGATGTTCTCTACATCATACCCATGGTGGGTCACAAAAATTATGGTAGACCCGACATCTCTCTCTACGTGTATTTAGGACAAAAAATTCTCATTCAATGAAGATGAAAAGAAAGATAATGGAAGCAACTATGTAATCAACATAATAGTGATAAGCACGAGAAGCCTTAAGGTTTTGATTTCTAATTTTGGGTATTATATTTTTTAGATTATTTTCATATGGATCTATCCCAAATATGTAATAGAGTCTCTATAATCTTGAAGAAGGATTGTAACTATTAGATCCAAAATTGTTTGAGTGTCTCCAAAAAAATTTCTATGTATTGTAGATTGTTGAATTCTTGATTAAAGTTCATATGTTGGAAGGCCATAAAATCATTCCAAATATTTTTTAATATATCTTCTCAAGATCAATAAAGAAATATATAGGCTCATTGTTGAATTATTAAGTAGAATCTGATAAAAAAAATCAACTTCTATTATTTACTAATTTATTTGTAGAACTCAGTTTACATGTGCACTTGAATAAATATAGTCTTCAGGTATATTTTGATTAAGGTATTTCATTTGGTTTTAGTTATATATTTTGTATAAAATCCATACTTTGTGTGAAACTAGATATAGGCACTAGTTTATAATTTTATTTCTCCCTTCCATCATTTCAACACATTTAAAAATAAATCAAACATAATATATTTATTTTTAGTTATATTTTTCTTTCCTACTTCCATGTTTAGTGTGTAATAATAACAAGGTATTTACATTTCACAAAAAAATCCCTAAGGAAAAAAAAAAATCACTTAGCTAGAAACAATACGGTCAATGGAAGACCATGATGGGTTAAACAGGGCCCTTAAGTGGCAATGAAAATTAGAAAAAAGTAAAAAGTAGGTGTTTGTCTAGCCACCCTAATTATGATAATTTTATTTTTATTTTTTTGAATCTTTCAATATAATTAGAGAACATATGCCTAGATGTGACATATTTTTTTAACTTTTTTGCAAGAAAATAATTAGTTATATTTTTAGGAGGAATTTTAAAAAATATTAAAAACCATTTGTCCTGCAACCCTAACTTGGTAATTTTTTTATGAAATTCATTTTTTTTAAATTATAGTTTGTGAAGCATAGTGTGTGACACATCTTTTGGATTCAAAAACTATATAACCATTTAAAAGTTATAGATGTTTTTTAATCAGCCTATCAATAAGGACTTTACACATAGTGCATGTAGAAAATCAATAATAATTATCTATTAAATTAAAAATAAAACATGTATATCTTATATTGATAGAATTCTAACAATTTGTTGAATAAACCATTTTCATTTTATCGCATTCAAATGAAAAAAAGTCATCAGTACAAAAGGTAAAGTTCAAAAACTATTGCAACCCCTATGAACATGTTGGGGATGATTTTTTAGGTTGGACACCCCCAAACCAAATCCCAAAGCAATATCGAGGAAAAATGGATATATGTTATTAATGGATATCTAATAAAAACAAATATCCATTTTTTAAAATAAAAAATGGATATCCAATTTAAAAAAAATGGATATCCATTTCTTAAAGTTAAGAAGAAATATCCATTTATTTTAATTAAAAATATTAATATATATACATATCAATATAAATTTAAATTTAACATGTTATAATATTAATATACATATTTATATATTTAAAATTTTATTACATATAATATAATATATGATAAATTAATATATAGTAGGAAATATTAATATAAATATAAATATAATATATATATATATAATATGATATATGCCAAATTAATATATACTAGGAAATATTAGTATTAATATAAGGGTAAAAGCAAGAAGTTGGGTCCACGAAGAGGGGAAGTTTCAGCCAAAAAAATGTCCGACTTTGACAATATGGCTGATGGACTTTTTTTTTGAATCAATCTATGAAATTAAAACCCATTAGAGAACACAATGTCTAGCTTCCAAATATATAATTTTTATTAAGATTGCATTATATTTTTTATTTTTTATTATTTTTTAAGCAAACTAGCCCATAAACTTGAAATTTTAGGTTTTGTTTTTATTTTTTAATAACTTTATTTGGTTAAGTTTCTTGTAAAAAAATTTAATGGCATCAATATTAAGATAATTATCTACACAATGAAAAAAAATATTGAACAAAATTAGTTTAAGTCCAACTATGTTGTTCGTACACGTTGATTTTTAAAAATAATTAAGGCCAATAAAAATTCAATTAAAAAAACAATATTCAAAAAAAATTCTTCATCAATCTTCATGTTGTTAGCTCTCTTTCCCCAAAAGGAATTAGCAAAATACTTTTATTTGGGTCAAAAAGTGGTGTCCGTACACATGCATGGTATGGTAAAAAAATGACTTTTAAATAGTGATTTTTATACATCCCTATTAAAATTTAATTTCTATCATCTAGGTATTTGAATAAATTACATATCTGGAAACTAGAATCAAAATTCAAAATTTTATATTACTAGCTTTTTCCAAGATTCATTGCATAAGTGCCTCAAATTTTCAATCTAAGTGTGACAAATTTTGAAAAACAACAAAAATATTTCAACTTTTTGAGTTTTTTGTGGACCCAACTTTCTGCATCAGCCCATAATATACATTATATTTAATATAAAGATGATATATGTTATATTAAATAAATATAATATTATCTATTTAATAATATAATATATTATAAAAAAAATATTTGATGGATTGTTGCCAAAGAGTTTTAAATATCATATTTATTATAATAAAACTACAAGAAGTTGAGAGAAATAAATAAATCTCTTTCCCTCTCTCTCACATTCCCTCTATACTTTTGTCTATCTCCACTCACCCTCTCCCTCTATACCTATATTTCTCTCAATCTATCTCACCCTACCTCTCCCTCCCTCCCACCTTCCCCCCTCTCTTAGACCCTTCCCCTACTTCTCTCTATATCCCCTCCCTACCTTCACTCCTCTCTATTTCTCTCTATATCTCCTCTCCCTTCATCTCTCCAACTATAGGTCACTCTCTACACCTATCCCTCAATTTATCCCTCCCTCCCTCCCTCCCTCCCTCTCCCTCTCTCTACCTATCCATCTCTCTCTCACCTTTCCCTCCCCCCTCTCTCACACACACTAAGTTCCTCTCTTTGTACCTCTCCCACCCTACCTCTCTATCTAGTTTTACCTACCTCTCTTTTATTCCTCCTCCTCCCTCTCTAACTACCCTCCTCCCTCCTCTATCCCACCTCACCATCTCCCTCTAGCTACCTTTCCATTAATCGACACCAATTCTACAACTCTTTACATACCCTCCCTCCTTCCCAACTCCCCCCTCTCCCTCTTTTTCTCTATCCCCTTCCATCTCTACTTCTCCCTATCTCTCCTCACTCTCTCTACCTACCTCTCTCTCTATTCCTTCCACCTTACCTCTCTCTACCCACCTCTCCATGTCTCCCTTATTTCCTCTCTCCATTTATCTCTCCCATGCTACCTCACTAGACCTCTCCCTCCCCCTATCCCTCTATAATTCTCTCTATCTCTCCTCTCTCACCATCCCTCCTAACCTTCCTCTCCCTCCCTTTGTTCCTCTTTCCCCTCGCTCTCTCTCTTTCCACCTACCTCTCCCTTTATTGCTCACTCCCTCCTTTCCTCTCTCTCTCCCTCTCTCTATCCATCCCACCCCACATCTCCATCACTCTACCTACCCTTCTCTCACTACTTCTCCCTCCCCTCATCTCTCTCTATCACACACCCACCACCTCTCTCTCTCTACCTCTTCCACCCTATCTAGATCCCTCTCTCTACCTACCTCTATTTATTGCAGCTTACCCCTCTACCTACCTCTCCATGTCTCCCTCCTTCCCTCTCTATCACTCCTTCCCACTTATCTCCACCTACCCCTCCCTCCCTCCCTACTTCCATCTCTTCCACTCTCTCTATACCTACCACTCCCACCTTACCTTTCCCTCTCTCTCTACCTTTGTCTCACCTCAAGTTCCCTCATACACAACCTCTCTCCACCTACTCTCCCATTATCTCTCCCTCCTTCCCTTCCTCCTTCCCTCTCTCACTCTCTCTATACATACCTCTGCCACCCTCTCTCTATATGTACCTTTATCCCTCCCACCTTACCACTCCATATCTCCCTCCTTACCCCTCTCTCTCCCTCACACACACATAACCTCTATCCACCTACCCCTCCCTCTCTCCATAACTCTCTCTATACCTACCTCACCGAACCTACCTCTCTCTATCTCCCTCCTCCCCTCTTTCTCTCCCTCCCTCTATCCCTCCCACCCTATCACTCCATATCTCCCTCCTTCCCTCTCTCTCCCCCCTCTCTCCCTCACACACAAAACCTCCACACAAAACCTCCACCTAGCCCTCCCTCTCTCCTTAACTCTTTCTATACCTATATATCCTGTGCTACCTCTCCTTATCTCTCTCCTTCCCTCTTTCTCTCTCTCCCTCTATCCCTCCCATCCTACCACTCCCTATCTCCCTCCTTCCTTCTCTCTCCCTCTCAAGGCACACACAACCCATTCCACCTGCCCCTCCCTCTCTCCCTCACACACACACACAACCTCCCTCCACCTACCCCTCCCTCTCTCCCTAACTCTCTATACCTACTCTCCTACCCTACCTCTATCTCCATCCTTCCCTCTCTGCCTCTCTCACACACACAACCCCTCCCTCACTCCCTAACTTTCTTTATACTTATCCCTCACAACCTACCACTCCATATCTCCCTCCTTCCCTCTTTCTCTCCCTCCCTCTATCCCTCCCACCCTACCACTCCCTATCTCCCTCCCTCCCTCTCTCTCTACCTCCTTCCCACACAACCTCTCTCCACCTACCCCTCCCTCTCTCCCTAACTCTCTCTTTACCTACATCTCCTACCCTACCTCTCTTTATCTCCCTCCTTCCATCTTGGACTCTCTCCCTCTATTTCTCCCAACCTACCACTCCCTATCCCCCTCCTTCCCTCTTTCTCTCCCTCCCTCTATCCCTCCCACCTTACCACTCCCTATCTCCCTCCTTCCCTATTTATCTACCTCCCTCTATCCCTCCCACCTTACCACTCCCTATCTCCCTCCTTCCCCCTATCCCCCCCCCACACACAACCTCTCTCCACCTATCCTAAGCCCTCTCTCCCTAACTCTCTCTATACCTACCTCTCCTATGTTACCACTCCATATCTCCCTCCTTCCCTCTTTCTCTCCCTTCCTCTATCCCTCCCACCCTACCACTCCCTATCTCCCTCCTTCCATCTTTCTCTCCCTTCTTCTATCCCTCGCACATTACCACTCCCTATCTCCTCCTTCCCCCTCTCTCTCCCTTAGACTATACCTACATCTCTTACCCTACCACTCCCTATCTCCCTCCCTCCTTCTTTCTCTCCCTCCCTCTATCCCTCCCACCCTACCACTTCCTATCTACCTCCTTTCCTCTCTCTCTCTCCCTCACTCTCTCCCTCACACACAAAAATTCTCTCCATCTACCCCTCCTTCCCTCCTTCCCTCCCTAACTCTCTCTATACCTATCCCTCCCACCCTTCCACTTCCTATCTCCCTCCTTCCCTCTTTCTCTCCCTCCCTCTATCCCTCCCACCCTACCACTCCCTATCTCCCTCCCTCCTTCCCTCTCTCTCTCCCTCCTTCCCACACAAGCTCTCTCCACCTATCCCTCCCTCTCTCCCTAAATCTCTCTATACCTACTTCTCCTACCCTACCTCTCTCTATCTCCCTCATTCCCTCTTTCTCTCTCTCCCTCTATGCCTCCCACCCTACTCATTCCCTATCTCCCTCCTTCCATCTTTCCCTCCCTCTATCCCTCCCACCTTACTACTCCATATCTCCCTACTCCCCCCTCTCCCTCCCTCTCACACACACAACCTCTCTCCATCTACCCCTCCCTCTCTCCATAACTCTTTCTATACCTACATCTACTACCCTACCCCTCCCTATCTTCCTCATCCCCTCTTTCTCTCCCTCCCTCTATCACTCCCACCCTACCATTTCCTATCTCCCTCATACACACACATGATCTCTCCACCTACCCCTCCCTCTATCCCTAACTCTATCTGTATCTATCCCTCCCACCGTACCACTCCCTATCTCCCTTATTCCCTCTTTCTCTCCCTCCCTCAATCCCTCCCACCCTACCACTCCCCATCTCCCTCCTGCCCTCTCTCTCTCTTCCTCCTTTCCACACAACCTCTCTCCACCTACCCCTCCCTCTCTCCTCTCTCTCTCCCTAACTCTCTCTATTCCTACTTCTCCTACCCTACCTCTCTATATCCCTCCTTCCATATTTCTCTCTCTCCCTATATCCCTCTCACCCTACCACTCCCTATCTCCATCCTTCCCCCTTTCTCTCCCTCACACATACACACACAACCTCTCTCCACCCACCCCTCTCTCTCTCTCTCCCTTACTCTCTCTATACCTATCTCTCCTACCCTACCACTCCCTATCTCCCTCCTTCCCCTTTCCTCTCTCCCTCCCACCTTACCTCTCCCTATCTCCATCTCTTTGTATAGATTATTTTTTAATAATAATACAATATAATATATATTAAAATATATTAATATCAATATATAATATAATATAATATAATATAATATAATATTTAATATATAATATATAATATATAATACATAATACATAATACATAATACATAATACATAATACATAATACATAATACATAATATAATAGATACAACATTAATATGGATATATTTTTAGTTGGATATAATGGATATCCATTTTGTAAAGCTTGTTTTCACAAAGAAGACTGTACTATGGCCATGTAGCACTATCCTTTGGTTTATGGGATTACCAAGATCTCAAATGAATATCCTCTTGTTCTTCATGTCACTTCCCTCTTCTTGTTTGAGGATTTTCTACCATCATTTCCAACTTTAACTATTATCCTTTCACTAGACTTTAAGGAGGTCTTTAGACATTGCCTCATGTCTCCATGGTTGTTTCCTTCTTGAATGCTAAGGTCAATGTGAAGACCATTTTCACTATCTTCAAAATAGTATCTTCTATAGTCATATGTCCTTCATTTCTTCCAATCATTGTCCAATAACTATGAAATTGCTTGTGATATGTTGTAATGACCATGTCCCTCATAAATTGAAGGACTGACATACCTTTTTAAGAGATTTTCTATTCACTAACTCCAAAAAGTCTATCATATATTCATTTTGAGTCATCTTATACCCATATTAATCTCTCACATGAAACTACTATCTTTGATAGCTTTAGATTTTCCATTTCATAATATAACACATATGTCTATCCTTTTGGAATTCAACTATGTATTGTTAACTTTGGCACTATCATTTACCAAGGACTCACACCATCTAAAATGTTGTCACACACTCATCATTATATACCTTGTATGATGATTTTCCTCTTATGTTTAATGATAGGACTATGTACTATCCATGATAGTGTTGCTCAGTGTTTTTTCATAAGGCCTACAACTCATGACTTGTAGATTATTCATATAAAAACATTCGGGTTTTCATCACGATGACTATCATCAGAAAAGGTTGACATTTCTTAGGCCCAATTTAATACTTTATGACAAGTTCTATGTTCACTATCTTTGTGACTTCTCCCTTAGGAGCTTTTATTCTTCTTGGACTACTACCATTTGGACTATAGTCTTTTATTCCCATGTAATATCAATTGCTTTTTGCATCCTTAGAATGATGCTCTCAGTTTTGGGGCTGACTCAAGGATGCAATTTTCATACCATCCTAATACCCACTATCATGGGTTATGCATTGTTCATGAGTAACATAATTGATGATCTTCTACATCATTTCATTTATTGTGTTGTGTGAAATGATCCCAATTCCATATGAATAGTTTTGTTTTTCTTATTGGACTGAAAGTGTTCATATGATTGCCTTCTACCCCATGCTATAGTTTCATGTACATTCTACTCTCCTGGGTGGAAAATAAAGTATTAAATAATTTTGTATAGGGACTATCACTCTCTTACATGAAATCCTTTGTTTATATGTTACTTAACTATCATTGATTTGGACACTAATGACTTATCCTTTGAAGAATTTTTCATATTCATGTTTAGAAAACTCTATCCCCTTCTCTTATTTTGAAACTATCACATGTAGTTAGTGCCCATTACCATTTTCATCTTTGTCCATTTCCAGAGGACTGTATGCACTTGCATGGTTGAAGGTAGATGACTTATGAGGACCAAAAATCCTATTAAAGACTTCTTTTCTCTCATTAAAGGTACATTTTGCACATGAAACTATCTTGCAACCACATTTTTAAGGTATAAAAACTAGAAAAATATGCCCGAGGATGATAAAAGAAGAATACATTTCTAGTTATATGCCTAATGGTCCTCTCCACAAATTTATGTTGAACTCATCACCACCAAACTTAACAAATCCACCATAAACCTTATTAAGACTGATGAAATTTCCCTTGTCACTAGTCATGTGGTTAGAGCAACCACTATCAATCACCCACACATTTTATTCTTCTTTTGCATGAAAGGAAATCCACACATCCATAGATATTTCATTATTTTTGTCAACCTGCAAGGTAATGGACCTCTTATATTTTCCAATATCACTTCTATCTTTCAGATCCATGAATAGGGTTTCATCATTTGAATAATTATCCTCATCTTCTGAGGAACACCTACTCTCCTTAGAATATAAACTCCTTTTGAACTTATCCCTTTTGTTACCATCATCTGATTCTTTATAAGGACATTTAGATGCAAAGTGATGAATCCTCCCACAATTCAAACATTTGAAAGGTAACTTACCTTTGTATTTGACGATGCCTTTCTTAATTTTTCTCACAAAATTTGCTTCAATCTTATCAAATTCATCATATTGATCATTTGCTTCATTTTCTATCTTTTTACTAGTTTTGAATGTTGCTTCCTTATTTTGAACATATTTGCCAAACTCTCATTTTAAAGTATGTGAGAGCACCAAAAATTTCATGTACCGAGTACCTATCTAGGTCCTTAGAAGCTTCAATAGTAGATACTTCATGGTCCTATAAGCTTTAGGGAGAGATCTCAAAACTTTCTTCACAATCTCATCTTCTTTCACTTCTCCACCAAGACCTCTAATGTTAGTAACTACTTCATCCACTTGGAGCATATAACTAGAAATGTATTATTCCTCTACCATCCTCAGGGTCTTATAGGCTCATTAATGGTAGTTTGAGGAGAAAGGATAACCATGGACCTAGGAATGTTGCTAAGAGATAATTCTACTATACGCTCTCCCTTGAATTTTTGATAGGATTTGAAAAAGAAATATTCACAAGGCTTTATAGGTTCCATAGGTCTGGGTCAAAAGAAATATAATGAAAAATTTTCATGAGAAGATAAAGGATGAAACCCTCTATGATGCACTGCAAATATCTCATTCCCAATAGGAAAATTTATGCACTTGTGAATAACTGACGAGATGTTATTTATGGAGAGTAACCATGAGTAGCCTAGCTTCACACAAAATTGGTCTAGCGATGAGATGATGGAGAATGATACATCTAATTATTTAGGTCCAAATTTTAATGGAAGAGTGATCAAACCTATCATAGGGAAAGAATAGCCATTATGTGTTTTAATCCATGCTTTCAATTTTTCATAAGTATCTCGATAAAGGTCTTGCACAAACAAGAATTCATCAATGATCACATTCTCTGCACATGCAGGAGTATTCCTTGCTCAAGTATGTTATTAATACGAACAAAAATATAGAGAGGACCATCAGGAAAATGTTTAAGTCTATCATCATTAGTAAAATAAATGTTAGTATCAAAGTGGTTTGGCCCTTATGAGGTTGAACCTCAATGAGTTCGATCATGCCTTGTTGAGGATCATCCTCATTATCACTCTTATCATCATCATTCACACCTTCTATTTTATCAGCATTCATCACATCATTCTTATCTTCACTGGCTTTTACAAAAGTGATTTAATGGTTTGGCATTGGGTTCATGAAGATTTGTAAATTTTGGTTGGGTGGGGAAACATACTTTTTCCCTTGATCATTAATGCCACCTAACTA
The DNA here is from genome assembly GCA_007115665.2 of Sequoiadendron giganteum. Lineage (NCBI taxonomy): Eukaryota > Viridiplantae > Streptophyta > Pinopsida > Cupressales > Cupressaceae > Sequoiadendron > Sequoiadendron giganteum. The sequence continues at coordinate 5,452,688 of CM021109.1, forward strand.
GATGTGATTGGAATCAATGAGGTCTTGCACTAGATGTTTAATATGCATGCATCATTTCGTATCATGTCCAATTTGTTGATGAAAGTGAAAAAAGGAATTTGGGTTATGGTTTGGAGGTGAAGGCTTGGTTGTATCCATAGGTATAACTAGAGGTAAAGTGATTAAGTTCTTTTTCAAGAGTTTCATCACAATTGGATAGGGAATCAAGAGCAAGGTGAATTGCCTACCCTTAGCTTGAAATTGGTATGGAGTTTTCTTTATGATAGAAGCTTGAGGCTCAACATATACGGTCGATTTAGGTGGATTAATAAAACATTTATTTTTCTTTTTGAATGATTGAAAGTTATTGTGAGGTATGGATTCAGATTTTTTAGCACAATTAGAGGGATTTTTCTCTTCATATTGACTAACCAAATTTTGATGATCATTGAGAGCCACCCACAAATATTCAAAAATGATGGAAAATTCAAAATCCCATGTTGATCTCTTATGTTCTTTTGTAAATTTTCAATGGACATTCTTTGAAGATCTAGATCAAGGAGAGTAATATTGATTTGTGAGTAAAGCAATTGATAACATGTTATAAAATCTATGACATTTTCTCCTTGTTGTTGCTTACACCTCATTACATTAGGTAGAGCCATCTTAGGACCCATTTTCAATTGGAAATGATTAATAAAGGAATCAAAAAGTTTATTGAATGAGCGGATTTAATTATTTGGTAATGAACAAAACCATTCCAAGGTTGTCTTTCAAAGACCTGGGAAAGAGTTTAGCCAAGACCTTATCTTCAAAAATGAAGTCACTACATAAGGTTGTATATGCTAATACATGATTATTAGGGTTTCCTTTACCATCATATTTTTCAAAATGAGGTATCTCTATACCTTGTGGCACTTGTTTTTTCAATATCTCCAATGACAATGGGTTTCTCTTGACATATTGTGAAGGTTGTCCATTTTGATTTTGGTTCAAGGTTACTATTTGTTGTTGAAGGGATTTGATATTTTGAAAAAGTTGGTTTATGATGGAATCATTGGTTATTTTGGGATGGAGGTGAATATGGTGCGGGTGTATATGTGTTAGGTGGGAATTAAATTTCAAACTTGTGAGAGGTGGTGGATTTGGAGATTATGTTTGAGTGCACAAAGCTAAAATGATTCCTAGTGGAGATACCTAAGGTTGGAGCTATACTATTATTTGGTTGCATCATTGTGGTAATAGTTGGATTTTTATATGTAGGGATAGAGGTTATGGTTGTAGGGGGAGGAATTTTATTTCCTCCTTTGCTTTAAGTGTATCCAAAATCTTGAGCACAACTAGCCATTATTGGAACATGATCATAAATAATATGGGCTAGGCTACTCACAACCTCTAATCCTTGGTCATTATCAAGAATTTACTCATGTTATCTATGATAGGAGCTACAGTACCAACAATGTATTCCATACTCACATAATCTTGAAACTTTTCTAAAGCTTTGTCCAATTAATTGAGTTTATTTTGAGGAACATGTGTGACTATGGTTTCAACATCAGTGATAGTGGTTGATGACAAGGTGGTAATGGGAAATGTGGCGTTAGGGAAGGATTCCAACATGCGTTGAGTATTGTCAACATTTTGTGTGAAAGAGTTAGAAAACCCAAGATCCATAGTGGATGTACTAAAAGATTCCTTGAGTCCCGAACTACGTCTCACTGGAGTATTAGCAATAGTATGCCAAGTTGTAAAACTCATGCATATATTTTACCACACCAAAAGTGAACACAAGATGAACACAAAAATACTAAATAAAGACAACAAACACCCCAAAATAGGAAACAACAAGTAGGAACAAACAACAAACACAGTAACAAAGGTCTCAAAAATGTTTGTATAGTTAAGGCGAGTAGGACAGGGTCGCCTAGGGGTGAATGAGTCTTTCTTAGGGGTTTTGAGAAATGAAAGTTTGTCTATGAACTATACTATTTAAAGATCCTGAATCTCTTTGCAGATAGTTGAAACAATAACTGAATTTCTAGAATTTGCTTAATGTTTTGCAATTTGATTTTGAAATGCAAGTATGCAAGAATGTAAAAGATGTTTGAATAAATTTTGATGCAATATTTAGATCTGAAATATGATAATTGATCAATTTAAAATGCAAAGACCTAAAAATGATGACTTTTGAATGCAAATTTTGATTCTAAATAATTCACTTTCATTTTACTAAATGAACTAAATGTCAAATACTTCAAAATATGCAATTTTTGAAATAAAAACAAAGATCTACAAGTATAGGGAATCTAAGAAAACAAAGACAAAAATGTGTGCAAAAGTTTGCAAAAATACCTATACAAGGACAGGGTCACCAAGGGGTGAATGCATCTTTTTACATGGGTTTGAAAAATTAAAATATGATTGTCAGAGTTACTATTTATGACTAGATTGTTTCTGGTTGCAAAGTGATTTCACAATGACTATTTTTTTTCAAAATTTTCTAATGAAATGCAAGTGCAAATGCATGATAATGTGTAAACAAAAGTGAGAATTTTTAGTGTGATTTTGAATGAAATTGTGATCTAATTGACTGAAACATAAACTAATGCAAACTATGATACAAAATATATGCAATATTTTTGGATTTTTATGAGTTTTAATGATGCAAACATGCAAGATGTAAACCCAAATGAAGAATGCAAAACACAATGATGCAAAACCTAGATCTAGGGTTTGAAAGACTTCCAAATTAGTGTAGTAATGGAAAATTATCCTTTTTTCCTTACTTGATTTGGGAATAATTACCATTGAATTAACTTAATTGTGCATTGGAATAGTGTTGTAATGTTTTGTACACATTCACATCATTCTAGGGCCCTTATTTGATTAAAACATACCTTAATTTGTCCTTTGCAAAAGTGTTGTGTAGTGTTGTAGCACACTTTCACACTTTTCTAAGGTTTATTCAACTAATTAAGCCTGATGGTACCCTTTTAATGAAATGTACCTAATGTGTACCCTATTTATGGTGTTGTAAAGTGTTCTAACACAATTTCACACTTATCTAGGGCCCTCTTAATTTATTTTTCTTAATTAGAGTTAATTAGCCCCTTTAATTCAAATTTAAGCCTTATTTTTAACACCTATCAAAGATCTATACCAACACCCATAATTCAAATTATATAACATTTAATTGGGAAAAATCAACCTGTCCTAGAAATTGGTGCTAGGACCCTTTCACCCTAGGTGGCGAATGGGTCCTCCCTCTATAGGACCCCCTTTATCAACATATTTCAAATGGGTTTTCATCTGGAGAAGAAGTTTGGAAGAAAAATTGTCAAAGTTGTCAAGTTGCAAGATTGACCTCCAAAGTGCAAGAACAAAGAATTGAAGCTACATAATTAAGTATAGGTTTTCAGGAGCTGACAATCAATAATTTGAGAGTGCAGGCAAAAAGTAAAATAACCCAGATCTTAGTTTTAGAAACCCTAACTGGGACCCATTTGACACTAAAGGAGAGAGTCCTTTATGCCCTAAAAATAGGCTTCTTGTAGCAAGGTACACACCTCTTTGAGATTTAAAAAATCCCCTCATAGTTGCTATAATAGTTAGGATTGATTTCTAATTATTATTTGCATCTTATCTTGCACATAATTGCATGATTTGATAGTGGAAAGTAGTGGTTCATCATTTTGCTCAATTCATTTTGATGCAAACCCTCTCTTTTCACCATTAAACATTTTGGTGAACTCGTTATATTGAACATTGTAATTTTTTTATTTTTGAAGTCTTTGCATCTCATTTTCATGGAATTAATATCTCATTTAGGGTTTCTTACATTGCATTCATGATTGCATCTCATTTAGGGTTTAGATTTACATTGTTTTGCATCTCTCTGAATCTGCAAAATACAAAAACAAATAAGTCATTGTGCATATCATTTAGATCTCATTTATTTGCACTTGATTATAAAAAAAAAAATTGCATTTCAACATAGGTCCTTGCATTCATCTTTTCATTACATTTTCACCTTGCATTTCTAGAAAATCTAAAATTGAAACTCACTACCTCAAACCTGGAACTGAAAGACCTTACTAAAAGCTTGTAAGCCATCCAAAAATGGTTTAAAAACACCTAACCAAGGCCCATTATCTTTACTAGTGAATAAGTCCCTGGACAAGTTCAACCTCAACCTTCAAACATTTGAAAAAGCATTAAAAATTACACTAAAATCCACTGAAACATCCCAAAAAAGCTCAACCAGGACCCATTTGCCCTTACTGGCGAATGAATCCCTATTAGCTACTGATTTTCATTTTCTAGAAATTAAAATCTCAGTTTTAGGATTCTTTTTTATGCTATTACTTTCCTGTTTCAGTTTCCTAATTTTCTATTTTATCAAATTCATTGCATTTATCTTAAATTGTTTCATTTCAGTGCATTGTTAAAATTCAAAATTTGCATTTACACTATTTAATTTTTAGTTTATTACATTACTTAGAATCTAAAAATTGCATTTCATTCTAGGTTGTTGTATTGCCTCTTTCCATTTAGGGTTTGCACACATGGGTTTTAAAACTTGCATGATCTTTACAACTTGGTGTCTTATTCATAATACTACTATAAGATGTCTAGTTTGAGGTTCATTTCATCTCACGATATCTCACTCGATGTGGATCTTGGGTTTTCTGACTCTTTTTCTGATAATGTTGTTAATAAACCTTCCATGGCTCATAGTTTACATACTTCATTGCCCATGACTTCACTTCCTACAACCAATGTGCTTAATGTTACCAACACTATTCCTACCATTCCTAGTTCCACTCAAGCTGCGGGGTCTACCCTAAACCAAGGTGGAATTCCAATTCCATCCTCCATGATACCAATTTCCATTCCTACATACACTAGTACACAACCCACAAAAACCCTTCAACCTACAACAACCTTCCAACCTACAACAACCTTTCGACCAACCACAACACTCATACCCACTAGCACTATGTACAATTCATTAGGTATTCTTACAAGAATTCCTTCCACCTTTATGCCTTCAAATACAATAATTCCTCAACAATCAACCTCCACCAACCTACAATTCACTAGTCCTTTGCATACATGCACCACACCACCTTATTCCCCTCAACCTTACAATCAAAATGATCATCTCATTAACTCTGTTTTGCAAACTATGAAATCCCTTCAACAACAAGTAGGAACATCACAATAAAACAACAACAATAAGCCTTTGCAATATATAAAGTCTAGCCTGGTTTTCTTCAAAATACTAAGAGCACAAATGCCACAAGGTATAGAAGTACCTAGATTTGAGAAATATGGTGGAAATGAAGATCTTGTTAGTCATGTTTCCACCTTCACAATCTTGTGTAGTTGTTTCATCTTTGAAGATAAACTCTTGGCTAAGCTCTTTCCTAGGTCCTTGAAGGATACCACTTTATAATGGTTCTATTATTTATTGAACAATTCAATTGGTTCATTCAATGAACTCATTGATTCCTTTTACAACCATTTCCATATTCACATGGGTCTCAAGATGACCCTTATTGATTTAATGACATGCAAACAAAAAGAGGAGGAGAAAGTGACTGACTTCATAGCAAGATACCAAACACTTTATTCACAAGTAAACATTAAGATACTTGGCACTGATCTTCAACGAATTTTCATTTCCAACTGACAAGATTAACTCCAAATAAAAATTGAAATGTTGTGATTCCCATCCTTCACACAGTTATGTAGAACCCTTCATGATTATCAAAATTAGACTTGAGGTTGTGATATGAAAAATCCCCCTAGTCATATTGAAAAATCCAAATCCACAACTCAAAACAATTATCAACCTTTCAAGAAGTAGAGTAATGGATTTTTACAACTAAATTACCCTCAAATAATTCAACAAAATAATAATCATGTGGTTCCTATCAAGACGACAATGCCTTTCAGGGAACAAGAGAGAGAGTTCACTCCTTTGCTCGATACCCTTCATAACATAATGTTGCAACTAATTAGAAAAATATGCTTACTTTATCTCCTATTAAAGAGTGTGATCCTAATATCCCATTGCCTAAAGGCTTTCAAAAAAATTCTTATTGTCATTACCATCAAAAAAATGAGTATGGTACAAAATATTGTAAGCGTCTTAAACATCTTGTGCAAGACCTTATTGAAAATAATCAACTTCAAATTGGAGGTGTGAATGATCAAGGTAATAAGTCTGTAGCCCCTCCTAATCAAAATTTACAAATCTTAACAAATCCCATTCCTAAGCACAATGTTTCATTTTCAAAGCTAATGAAACTAAGAATGATGTGATGAATGTAGATAAAGATGATGAACATACAAACAATTTCAATGAGGAAAAAACTAATTAAAATGGTAGGATTTATCAAAGCTAGACCTCGCAAGGGCTCAACTAAAAAGCCTCTTGATAATTCTTTCTCACTAAATGACATAAACGTGCACTTGATGGTCCTCTAAGTTACATAGTTGGCCGAATCAATGAAAATCCTACTAATGGGATACTAATTGATCCCATATGTGGAGAGAATGCGATCATTGCATAATTCTTATATGTGCATGAGCTATATCAAGAAACACATGACAAACCAAAATAATGGATCAAGATTCATAGTGGGTTTTCTTTCCCTATGATAGGCTCGATCGATCTCTCTTTCAAGGTTGGACCAAAAACACTAAATGTATCATTATCCACCATTTCACAATTAGACCAGTTTCATGTGAAGCTAGGCTATCCATGGATTTTCTCCATGAATGTAGTCCCTTCAGTTGTGCATAAATTTCTAAAGTTTCTATTTGGCAATGACATCTTTACTGTGCATCATAGTGGATTTAATCCTATGTCAGCCCAAGGGAATTTTTCTCAGATTTATTTTGGCCCGAGCCTATGGAACCTATCAAGCCCCATGAGGATTTATTTTTTAAATCATATCAAAATTTCAAGGCAAAGAAAATAGTAGAATTATCCCTTCAAAACATGCCTCAACCTATAAATGAAACACCTATCCTTGATGAAGCAATGATCGAACCAAAAGTAATTCTAAACATACAAGAAAAACCTATAGACAAACCTCATAAAATTTCCTACAAGAGATCACATGATAACAAAAACAATCCTGTTGTCACTCCTAGAGTCAAACAAGTTTACAAAGTCAAAGAGAAAGCAGTTGAACAATCTATTGTTGTTTCTTTTATTCCTCCCAAGGAAGAGAAGGAACCTATGATTGACAAACCCGCTCTTACACAAACACAAATTGACAATAGAATGAAAAGGAATCGAAGTGCTAAAGAGCGTAGGAATAGAGGACATGATATTGAGCTCATAAGTTACAAACTCAATAAGACAAGAACAACATAGAAAATACAAATCCAAATCTACCTAAAGCAAAGCATGATGAATCTATACTCTCGCCATGACATAAACAAGAACATTGCATGCAAATTTTTATTTGACCTCCCATTGTGATAAATATAGATGACGACATTGACATAGAAAAAAATGATAAAAAAATGCATGATGATTTGAATACATTATTTTCTTCTTCTATGAACTTAAATGAAAATTCTCCTAAAAAGAGTGTTGAACCTATTGCTTCCCCTAGTTTGACACTTTCTCTTGTCCCTTTAGCTAGTTTTCCACTTCCATTTATATCGACTGAGATTGGGATGCAGACGACCTGATTTAGGCTGACTTGCATGTGCCTAAATAGACTTTTGCATTTTTATGTTTTCTATATGTGATTGCATGTGCGTAATGTGATCCCTCATGTTGTATCATTTTATGTATCTCTCTCTTTTTGTTCATTCCTCTATATGTACCTTTCATTCTTCTATATGTCGTAATAATTTGTCATTTGCCTTGTGTTTACCTTTTAGGGATGACACAAGGCATCGAGACATTCATGTCTCTTCCATGTTGACCCAAAAGATTTTATTTCATATTTTCATTTGTCTTGTGTTTTCCTTTTGGGGATGATGCAAGGCATCGAGACATTTAGGTCTCTTCCATGTTGAACCGAAAGGTTTTATTTTATTTTGATCTCTTTATGTCATTCTTCCAGTTCTATGAGTATTTGGGGAATGATGACAGTTCCATGCTCTATGAAAAAATTGTAGCAAAGACATACTAACCCCAAATCCATAGATTCCTTATGTATTTATGAGGGTACAACCCTTCCTTCCTATTTCATGAAACAACTTATTTTTGAAACATATGACTTGGGACAAGGTTTTTTGAGGAAAGCTCTCATGTCTTAAGCTAAACATTTGGATAGTTTAATGAAATTACTCATAGTAATGGTGTAGCAACCGCTTTAAAGTGGGGGCATACATTGATGACATATTTCGACAAAATTTCATGGTATGATTTTTTATTTTTTCTTGTGACATGTCCTCTTCTTGATGGTGTCATTTGGTTTGATGCCATCCAAGAGTGTACAATCTACCATCATGGCATGATGTGAACAAGATATCCCATGAGTGACAATCTGACACCCTTGAATTTTCCTCTCTTTGAGACATTAGGAAAAATTCTCCCCAAGATGAAGACCTTTACATGAACAAAGAAAAATCCCCTTTAATTTTTTTTTACATAAAATTAAAAAAGCATTACATTGTGGTGCCTTATTGAAGTTATCAGGAGGATAAATTCAGTATGGTATGAGAGGCTAATATGATTCTCTCATTTTACACTTCATTGGGATAACTCACCTAGTGGACAGACTAAGGTTCCACTACCCTAGAGTGAGCAACATATGTTATGGACAAACAACCCCATTTTAGATCGCGTTAGAATAGTTGTTCTTGATCCTTTTGTTTTTCTTTATTGGCCTTTGATAGGGTATGGTTATGTATCTTTGCTATTTATGCATAATTAAGTGTCTTGAATGTCTACTTTAGTGTGAGTTTGGCGTGGGGTCATCCTCTCACTAAACTAGGGGCAAAATGTAGTAACGAAAAAACTATCCTTTTTCCTTACTTGATTTGAGAATAATTATCATTGAATTAACTTAATTGTGCATTGGAATAGTGTTGTAATGTTTTGTACACATTCACATCATTCTAGGGCCCTTATTTGATAAAAAATACCTTAATTTGTCCTTTGCAAAAGTGTTGTGAAATGGTGTACCACACTTTCACACTTTTCTAAGGTTTATTCAATTAATTAAGCCTAATGGCCCCTTTCAATGAAATGTACGTAATGTGTACCATATTTATGGTGTTGTAAAGTGTTGTAACATAATTTCACACTTATCTAGGGTCATCTTAATTAATTGTGGTTAATTAGAGTTAATTAGCCACTCTAATTCAAATTTAAGCCTTATTTATGACACCTCTCGAAGATCTATCCGAACACCCATAATTGAAATTACATATGTAAAATTTAATTGAGAAAAATCAAGGTCCTAGAAATTGGTGCTACGATCCATTCACCCTAGGTGGCGAATGGGTTCTCTCTCTATAGGACCCCCCTTTATCAACATATTTCAAAAGGGATTTTCATGCTCTTTCATCCCCTGAAGGTGAGGTCCTGGAAAATTGAGCCAGGACCCATTCGCTTTAGGTGGCGAATGGGTCCTCCCTTAATGAGGGCCCCATTTTTTAATTTCATTTTGGTGGTATTTTAATAATTTTTGTCTCCAGATCTGGTGTCAGCCTAAATTGTTTGAATTTTGGGGTTATTCATAAAATTTAGTATAAATAAGGGTTTAATTCACATTGTTTCTCCTAAAAAGATCTAGCAAGTTTATGAAGCATTCTAGAAACTTTACAAGAGAATTATAAAGCACTTCAATAACACTTCAAATGCATTTCAAGGTAGATTATCACGAGTTTATTGCAACAATTCAAGATCATTCTATCATGTCTAGGGTCCATCATGTCTAGGGTTTACTACATTCATGCATGTTGTTGAGCTAAGAAATTTGATGTAGTGTTGAAGATCTACTTGCAAGCATTGTTCACATTTATTCAAGATCAAGATCTACATTCTTCATGGATACTACATGTTAGTTTGCAAATTTTCATTACAAGACAACATCCAAGGTATCTACATTGCATCATTTCATGTTTCAGGCTTCAATTACATTATCTCATCATTTGGTTTAATTACCTACAAGGGATTTGACTTAGAATGATCTGTATAGGATCTAGACTAGATTGCAATATTTAAATGCTTAACTTTTACAATGATTATTTCAAGTTAATTAAATCGAAATTAACTAAAGGAAATAACAGAATGAAAGTAATAACAAGGTGATTTAACAGAAAGGAAGGAAATGAGAGACAAAAAGAGAGAGAAGAAGAGAAGTGCAAACAGTTGATAATGGAGTTCGTCACGAAAGTGACTACGTCTCCGGGTCCACTCCAATAGAGAGACCGATCCGATTAACTCCAAAAATCAAATATAAATGATGCACCAAGACCATCAGTTCGGCAGCATAACAGGGCTCCGATATTCAACAATGGCTTGAAAATTCTTCAACAAGACCCCTCTCTTCTGTGTTGCCTCAGCGTCAAGACTTCATCACCTGAAAGAAACTTCCCCCTTTCACTCTCACCTCACACCCCTTTAAATACAAAAAATTAACCCAATATGGTATAAAACCATATGATTTACAAAATTCTCCAAATCAGATAATAATCTTTAACAATCTCCCTAAAACAACTTAATCTCCCATAAAAATCTTACAATATCCTTAATAATCTCTTAAAAAATTATTTAAGCCCTTCAATAATGTTTTCCTATCGGGCTTTTTGATTTTTGGGAGGTTATTGTTTGTTTTTTTTTTTTAAAATTAAATTAGGTGAGTTTGTTTAAAAATTAAGGCATTCGGGGTTCAAATATTAACAAATAAACCCGATGCCACTAAATATGCTAAAGCCATTCGATGGCCCACCGGTGTCTTAGGATTTTGTTAGGCCGGCGGTTGTGAGTTCAACCCCCGCCGCTGGCTTTTAATAGCCATTTGACAAATTTTCAAACAACAAAAACAAACCGTCACCAATATTAGAAAGGCCCGAGGATTTGGTGCAATGGCCAAGCAGAAAACTCGCGAGGGAGAGGTTCAGGGTTCAAATCCCCGAAGGATTTTTGTTTACAAACAAAACAACTCCAACCCGCAGGAGGTAAAAGTGAGGCCACGTGGCACGTCGAGGAGGTGCCACGTGTCAACATCTGATTCGCTGACAGTGATGACTGGATGCCGACGTGTCTGCCAATTGCATGATGACATGGAACTAATGTGGCATGCTAACGTGTCCGATGACTGGACTGCCACCTGGGATGCTCGTACTGTACGGCTGGACACGTGTCATGATATGATTGGTCCGTACGATCTGAGTCACCTGCCACGTGTTTCATCCAAATTCGTCCACTTGGCTTCCGTACTGTACGGACTGACATGTCAGCATGATGACATCATCATCTGTACCTTCAATTCAACCAAGTCAACTTGAAACTTTGACCAGCTGTATCTTGAGCCTCCGATGTCGGATTTCGACGAAACGAACGCCATCAGAATCATCTTGACGAGCTCTTCGCGATGATGCCAAATTTGACAAATTTTGATGACATCATTTTTTTCGCTTCCTGGACGCCCTCTGATCCCAGTTTGACCCAAGGTTTGACTGGTCATAACTTGTGCAAACGGACTCCTTTTCACTCCGTTCAAGTTGCGTTGGAATCAGGATGTCGAGCTCTTTCTGATGGTGCTAATTCTGGAGAGAAATGAGACACTTCAATTTTCACTGAAAATATCCACCGGATCATAGAAAAACCTCTATTCACTAACAATCAACAATTTTTTCTCCCTTTGAGTGTGTGTTTGCAGATTTACAGGTTGAAGATCAAGTGGAGAAGAAGTTTGGAAGCAAAATTTTCAAAGTTGTCAAGTTGCAAGATTGACCTTCAAAGTGAAAGAACAAAGAATTGAAGCTACAAAATTAAGTATAGGTTTTTGAGAGTTGACAACTGGGAATCTAAGAGCATATGCATCAAGGAAAATAACTTTGATCTCAATTTCAGAAACCCTAACTGGGACCCATTCGCCACTAAAGGAGAGTGAGTCCTTTGTGCTCTAAAAATAGGCTTCTTGCAGCAAGGTACACACCTCTTTGAGCTCTAAAAACTCCCCTCATAGTTGCTATAATAGTTAGGATTTATTTTTGATTCTTATTTGCATCTTATCTTGCACATAATTAGGGTATGTGCAGGATCATGATGGGCCAAAAAGTGGCAATGAAAAAAAATCACGTTTTGGAACGACTCAAAAACACGAAAATGCCGAGTTGACTTTTCTAGGTTTAGGTGTTAGTACATTTAGCCGAATCAAAGCCCAAACCTAGTTTCTACAAATCGGATATTCGATTTGTGGAAACATTATATAAAATCCAACCGACTCTTATAACTTCATTTCTCACTGTTTGCATGTGGGCGTAAAAGGAAAAGCAAAAATCTGATATCCGCTTCTATCAGATATCCGAATTTAAAGGTAAGTATTTGGTTTTTTAAATGTTGTAATCGATTTTTCAAGTAGATTCTCTTAATTTGAAGTAGTTTTTATGAAATTTTTATCAAAAATAGGGTTTTCTATTGATTTTTATCAAAAATAGGGTTTTCTATTGATTTTGATCAAAAACTAGAGTTTACATTGAATTTTTATTAAAAAATAATGTTTCTAAATGGATTTTGATTAAAAACTAGTGTTGTTGATGTATTTTAATCAAAAAATAAAGTTTGTTATGGATTAATGTGAAAAAGTAGCCTTTTTTTGGGATTTTTATTAAAAACTAAGGTTTTTTTATAATAATTTCATTTATATTGTGTAATTTCAATTAGATTAATTAGTTTTTAACTTTAATCAGGTATTATGGCTGAGAATGAAAATCCACAAATGCCAAACACTCCACCACCTTCATAGCCAAATGCTCTACCACCTCCATAGCCACCAATTGAAGACTTAATTGGTGAAAAATTGGGACAATTGAGGGGCATTTGTGAAGTTTATAAGACAATCCCTCAATTGAGAGATATGACAAACACATTGAAGGAAATAATAAAAAATATAGAAACCCTCTCCACCCAACATAATTCCTTTCATTCATGGTGAGAAGACATGAGGGAATATTATGGATGTGGATTGTCTTATGATGATGTGAAAGATCTTAAAATAACCAAAGCCCAAATAGCCTCTTTATTCATTGACCCTCGCACCGGTTTGCCAGTGAATGTTAATAAAAAAAAACTTTCTATAAAATGGTGCATTCATAGGGACATTGTAGCTAACTTTTGGGATCGTTGGTGTATGGTTTTTGATAAACCACCAAACAATAATTCTGATATACCATTTTACTATATTAAAAAATTATATGTTGAGTTTGTGTTAGGACATCATGTCAATTACTTTGACATTAAACCCTTCTAGGGCATCCGTGGAGGTATGCCTTAGGATAGACTAGGAGCAGTTAGGGTAGTCCCGTGACCAAATGTTCCCCTTCCTCCCCTTCCTTCGCCACCTCCAATATATCATCCAAAGATTATCCAGGATGCAGCCACACAGACTATTCAGGCTATTCACTCTTGAGTGGTCATTTTGTTTTGCATGCTTCTACAGTAGCTCAACCACATTCTGGTGATGTTGGTGAAGGCTTGAGTGCTGGTGCATCATCCTCCTCAAGTCCACATATTTGTGTGCCACATACTTGCACTATGTGCCGCCAGATACGCTTGGGTTCTCTTGTACAACCCGCTGAGCATCCCTTGGACACTTCTGATTATGACCTCCATAATTTGGACATTATAGATCAGTCGTAGGGGAGTGGAGCGCACCCTACAAAGTCCTCTCCTGCTAGAGAGGGGGATGCTGGAATAGTGACACAGGTAAGATTTAAGTTGTAATTTCACAACTTGCATTTGTTTTTAAATGAATATTAATAAGAGATAGTATCAAGCACTAATATTTATTTACATGGTCTATTTAACAGTTGATGTCTGGGGAGGAGCTCACATGGGTGACTGATAACACCCTTAGGTCCATTTAATTTGGCTTGGACACACACATAGTATATATTTTCTCACTCACTCCTTTACATTTTATATTATGTACTTGCTTGTCATTTGAATTGTCATTAATGAAATTATATAATAACTTATATGATTATCTTATTTTCCTCTTGTAGGAAATACCCAGTGCGAGTGAGGTGTTGCCTCGTCCAGATGATGGAGGTGCAAATTTAGATAAGGGGAAGGTAATTGAACTCAAATTGGATTGAATTAATATTTTTAAGATCTTATATTGATTATACATACATCGACATAGATTGGTAGTTTCATATGTACTTGTCAATTTTATGTCCAGGCAATTATGAGCTATACAGATTTATTGACAAAGGACACACCACCTAAAGGAGTAGGTATTGGAACACCTCAAGGAGGAGGTGTCAAAACACCTGAAGGAGATAAAGAAAAAGATCAACCTAAAGAGGTATGTGTTTATTTTATTTTGTGTTTGGTAAATATGTTCCTATTACCAATAATCGTATGCTAACTTGGATCAATTTTATGTTTTTGTTCACATATATAGATTGGAATTTCAAATGTTGGTTTGGTATATTCTAGGACTCCCGAACCTTTGAAGAGACATATATTTCAAGTAATCAACATTTCAATTTTAGAGTTCAATTAAAATTCAATGTATATTAATTTTGATGTTAATTATTCGATTTTAAATTATATAGTATAACTAATCTCAATTGTGGTTTGAATTTTTCTTGTGTAGCTACCTTCAGAGCCAATGAGTGCTTCAAAGAGTCTCCATTTTGATGATCCACCAATAGTTTAGGATGATATAGACATTTTGGCATGTAAATTTTGAATACATATTGAGATGGCATATGCCACATTTTGTAAAACTTTGTTTGAGTTGGCGTCGATGCCATTTTTGTATATGGACATACACTTGATTATTGGATAATTTGATATATAGAAGTTGACAATCGAAATTTAATTTGTTCCTCATGTGCATGATTAAACTCTTTGAAAATTTTATCTTGAGCAATGGTTAAATATCAATGTACAATAGCATAAAAAAGAATGGTTATATTATGTAGTTTATATTTATATAGCTGATTACATTGCATTACACATCTTTCAAACTCAAATCATTACTTCACATTGCATAACTAAAAACTATGAGCAGTTGTCAATTGCATTTGTTTGTCATTGAATTCTATGAGACCACATTTCTTTGAAGTTTTTTTTTCAAATAGTCCACTGCCTTGTCTATGCTACCACATTTTTCATACATGATAGCGATCAAATTAAGTTGTAATAAATTAATAGATAGCCTATGGCTATTTAATTTATACTCATTTTATTTAAATGGATGAGGCCAACCTTCCTTGATATTATTTTGTAATTTATTATTTTCAAGAGAGGCTGACCTCCTTGAAGAGTCACCTTATTTTGTATAAATACAAGGTGATGTTTGTTCATTTTCTCAATCAAGTTCATTCAGTATAATTCACATTACAAGAAAAAGTTCACACTTGAGTAGTAGCGCTTCATCTTGCAGTAGCAGGCCGATTTCAAGGAGAAGCATATTTGATTGTATCGAGGAGAGGTCCTATTATTCATTGTATCAAATTCTGCCATGAGTTGGCCCTGAGTTGTAAGCATATTTCTTGTTGTGTTTATTGTCTTATGTATTGCATTTTTTGAGTGCTTTAAGTAGTATTATCTGATCATTAAAACAATAACATGGTATCAGAGCGGGTTTGAAAAAGATCGTGTTGGGACCAGTTATTGCAGTGATGCCTCTATTCCATTTTTTTTTGTCTATCTCTATCTTAGTCAAGATGGTGAATGGTCTTAAAATTGAGGATAGACTCGAAGGAGCATCAAACTTCACTTCATGCAGATTTAGAATTATGCTCACTTTGGAGGAAAACAAATTGGTTGAGTGTGGAGAGAAAATTTTCTGAACCTACGGATGAGGAAGAGAAAGTTCAATGGAGTAAGAAATATATCAAGGTGAAGAAGATCTTAGTTGATTTCGTGAAGAACCATATTGTTCCTATCATCTCTAAGTTGAAGACAACAAGAGAAATGATTAAGACTTTGGAGGAGATGTATGAGATCAACAACACAAGTTGTGCTCTAGCCTTGAAGCAACAACTCCATCATGTTAAGATGGTAGAAGGAGAATTCGTCATCACCTACTTCATGAAGATTTCCAAATTCAGATATCAACTCTCTACCATTGGTCATATTGTTGATGACAAAGATTTGACCATGTTGGCTCTTAATGGTCTTCCTTCATCTTGGGAGTCTTACATTCAAGGTATCAGATTTTCTCGAAGTCAGTCAAATTGGATTTGCTCGAAGTCATTCAACTTGAATTTTCTCGAAGTCAGTCAACTTGGATTTAACATTGGTAGCTCTGCAAACCTATTCAGAATAGAGTGATCTAAAGAGGACATCCCTAAATCTCTATAGAGGTGTAAAGTTGCAAAGTGGTGCAACTTTCATTCTCGAACTCGTATGACCAAACGAACTGTTTCAACACATCTGTATGGATACATTTATGCTAGGTATGGTCCTCTTTTGCACCCAATACGCTGAATCACTCTGACCTGCATTGGACCGACGATTTCCCTTAAGAGTCCAAAGTGCTAAAAGGCAGCAATCTTTGACGGACTATTCCTCAGAAACCGTGATGCTTACAGACTCTTCATCTGATGATATGGGATTGTGTTGGGACCATCTACAATAACCTCTCTCATTTTTTTCCATCTCGAAGTTGTTTTCCCGTGGTGATGAGTTTTCAGTTGAGGGAAAAGTTGTCAGATGCAAGCAGTCTAAAGTTGCAAAGTGGTGCAACTTTCATATTCGAACTCATACGACCAAATGAACTGTTCCAACATGTCTGGATGGGTATGTTTACACTAGGTATGGTCCTCTTTTGCACCCAAATATGATGAATCACTCCGAGCTGCATTGGACCGACGATTTCTCTTAAGAGTCCAAAGTGCTCAAAGGTAGCAATCTTTGAAGAACTATTTCTCAGAAACCATGATGCTTACAAACTCTTCATCTGATGATATGGGATCATATTGGGACCATCTACAATAACCTCTCTCTGTTTTTTCTATCTCGAAGGCGTTTTCCCGTGGTGATGAGTTTTCAGTTGAGAGAAAAGTTGCCAAATGCAAACGGTGTAAAGTTGCAAAGTGGTGCAAATTTCATTCTCAAACTCGTACGACCAAACACACTATTCCAACATGTATGGATGGGTACGTTTACGCTAGTTATGGTCCTCTTTTGCACCCAAATATGCTGAATCACTTCGAGCTGCATTAGACCAACGATTTCCCTTAAGAGTCCAAAGTGTTAATGTCAATGAAATGTGGGGGTAGAAAGATTTAAGGTTGGATCAAGATTATACAAGTCCTAGCTCTTGCATCAAAAAAATCTTACCCAATCAACTCGAATCAATTACATGGGAAATGAAATTCACATGAACTTTTTACATTTTTTGTTTTTCAAAAAAGTGGCAAGCCACTGTAATTTGTTATATATAAATAGGATATATTACAAAATCTGGTTCAAACAAGCATATCAATAGGAAAGAACCAGGAAGAAAACCTTTGGTTGTAGCTCGATTAAGTACAAAAATATTTTTACATTTTAAACATACCCTTTATACAATGCCAAACATTTGACCCGTATTTCAAAAAATATCATTGGATATAGATTATGCCTATACACAATTATGACCTTTTTACATTGTTTCACATTTCAAAATTTTCCTATTTGAGGCATTCAGGGCACAGTCTTCCACAAGAGTAGTATGTTGGTATTTTGGAGTGACAAGCACCTGTACAAACCATCAAGGTAGCAGTTAAACTACATACAATAGAAAATATGCTTAGAATAACCAATCTATGTTATTGTAATTTTTCACATACCTCTCCAAAAGGATCAAAGCTCCCTATTGTTGCAGCAGGTCCATGATCAATCGTGCCAGGAATATCAGAAAATTTGTCAAATGATGAATATATATTGTCACAACAAAAAAGATGCTTAGACTAACAAATCTATATTAATCTAAACAACCTGAATGATGATGAATTGGTAATGCAAACTATAAAAGATGCTTTGAATAACCAATCTATATTATTGTAATCTATCACATACCTCTTTGAAAGGATCAGAGTTGGCTATTGTTGCAGCAGGTCCATGATCAATTGTGCTAGGTATATCGCAAAATTTGTCAACTGATAAATCTATATTGTCACAAAAAAAAAGATGCTTAAGCATTGTATCTTCCATTCTTGAATATGCTATTCAAGTGTGCTTGAAAGGTCATCTCTTTGCTTAAGAGTATCCAATATTGCTTCATGATCAACATTACTAAGTTTCCATAGTTTTTTTGTCTTTGGTTTGGCATGATGCTTCAAAAAATTAACATTTGCTGCTATAACAAGGTGTGAATACATGAGAATGGTTTTGTGTTTCTCATAGTCTTCAAATGCAGGTATACCATTCTTTCTAATCATGTATGTTCACAACCAAGTTCCTACAACCAAAACTGAACCTGTAGGATACACGAACCCATCATCATCTTCCATCGATTGTGTTAGCTTGTGCTTTACCCGCACACATCGAGCCAACCAATATTCTGATCTCTCTTCATTCCCTTGTGGTGCAACAATTGCAAAAACATGTCCTCGATGTAGTAGATCTGAAAGCTATTCGTAATCAAGTGAAATTTCCATTGTGTAATTTGTCATGGATATAGTTTGAGATAAAGGAGTTAGATACTATGGAACCCATGTATCCACCCACTCACTTGACTCGCATTGAATACAACTCTGACAAAAGCAAGCAAACTATCATGTCCAAATGGTCCATGTGCTTGCATCTAAGCTTCAAAATGAATGCATCTTTGAAGAATCTTTGATTGTATCACAATCCAATCTACCTCCCACTATACCCTCCTCAACCAACCAAAAAAATATGTGCACTGTTGAATCAAGTGTCCCTCCTTGTGACAATGTTGAACTACACCAATCAACAATAGAACGTGCATCAATGAATTTTTCTCCTGAAATCTTCAATTGCTCCTTAACTAGAGATCTCTTTACACATGCACCTGCTCCATCATGCTCCCCTTTCCCATGCCCAGCTTCAAAAAAACTCCAAATATTAGTTACACCCCTTTCTACATGCATTCTACTCAACCAATAAAATATACGAGCATTCTTGAATTAACCTGTGCAGTTATTTGACCAAATGAGATGTTAGCCCAATGCTATATCATGCTCCTACAAGAACTCAAAAAATTTCTTGAAACAAGGATGGGCATACTCGGATGAGCAAGATCTATCATCACTCATATAAAAATTATACTCTCTGATTATCTTTCGATCGTCCTTTGTACTATCAGGTGCATGTCTAAACGTTATGTGGACAAAAATAACAATCTGAATGGAATTGTAATACTGAGATTGTACCTCGTTTTGTGGTTACAATGTCTAGTTTTTAGCAAAATCTATAACTGATATAATAGTGCCAATCGGAAAAGAGTCCTTACATATCCTGAATTGTTGATCCAACCACTGAGACCTATCACTATACCTTGCATATTTGTACAAAATATTGTCCTTAAAAACTGAAATAAAATCAGCAAAACTACATTCTTTTGTAACCAACTCGCATCTAGAACCTTCACCTCCACTCTGCAAAGTATATTTGACTATCTCATATCTCTTTTTCTCAACAAGATTCTTTCCAAATTCATGTTCGGAACCCTCATGAAAAGATTGAAGAAACTTTGAAAAGCCACCACATTGTGAGCACTTCGCATTTAAACAATCATTTCTATAGAAAAAGGAATCATCATCCCTAGAACATAAAAATAGATCTAGCAAGTCCCTTGATGATTTCGGAAGATGCATTGCACCACACTCCTGCAAAATTTCATTAGTATGCAAAGCAAAACGAATATAGCATAATAGTTCATGGTACATTGAAAACTCCACATGGTATTTGCAACAACAAGTATTACAAATCTTAAGAGGCACACAATAAAATGGCTTCAAACCTTCAAAATTTATTTGCGAGATTTCAATATTTGGATGTGTTTGAATAAATTTGTTGAACAACATTGTTTGGCTTGATTCCAAGAAATGTTTAGGATGCAGTGTACGGTCTGAACTGCCAATTCTTAACTTTAAAACATCCTTTACATTGGGTGATACTCTAGAGTTATCATGCTAAAAGTGTTGAATTGCCTGCTTTACATTATCAGTTAGCTTCTTATAAACATGTGGAAGCCTCCCAACAAAAACCCATTTATCATTTTGAAGAGGATCATCTATTCTTTCTCTTCTTGCAAGTGCTCTATCCAAAGTTTTATGATTAAGTCAAAATCAATACAAGTTTGTCTCATAAAGCGAGCCTTTTTCAATTGATGGCTTACTAGGGCGGTTGTAATGACTCTTCGAGCAACTCTCTTATCTTTTTCCTTGTTATTTTTTCCAATAGAGTTGAGAGCATTAAAAATATTTTTGACAATAATAGAATTTTTTTCGATCCTCTTGTTCACACGAATCTTCAATTTGGCTAGTAAAGGTCTCATCTTTTGCATCTTTAGAAATTGTAGAAAAAGTTGGCATTGCTCGGTCAATGTCTTATCACTAAAATATTGATTGAAAAGTATTCTAGCCCACAACCGAACAGTTCGTGTTGACCTCTTTCCTTCAAAATAGTTTATAATGTTATCATCAATTTCAACTAACCATTTAGGGGTCCTTGAAGGTCTTGAATTTGGAATGTGTCTTTCTTCCACACAAGGTTCTTCATTTCTCGTGTAATCTGGTGAAACATAATTTACACTTGCTTCAAAATTATGTTCAACATCTTCATTTCGAATATTTTCATCTTGAACATTTTCAATATCAATTTGAATAATTTCATTCCCAATTTCAATATCATGTTCAAAATCTTCAATTCCAACATTTTCATTATCAATTTCAATATCATGTTCAACATCTTCAATTCCAACATTTTCATTATCAATTTGAATATTTTAATTCCCAATTTCAATACCATGTTCAACATCTTCAATTTCAACATTTTCACCTTGAAAATTTTCAATATCAATTTGAACATTTTCACCTTGAACATATTCAATTTCCTCTTCACTTGAAAGACCATAGGGCTCAGGTTCACCAATATTTAACATACCTTGTATTTTCTTCCTATTACCTTCTCTATCTCTTTGTCTATATTATGATATTTGTTATTTTGTAAGCTTTCTCTTATGCTTTTTCTTTCGACGACTGTTGCTCCCCATTATACCTCATAAAAGATGCTAAAAACTCATTCCTTACGACAAATTTGAGTACAAGATGCTCCAAAAATTTGATCTTTGTCTCTTCTTGTGTGAAACAATGCATTTGTCACTTGCAAATAGAATGTAGGGTTCATTGTAATGCACAAAAATGGCCCATATGGGGTTTTTCTATGATCCACAAATCTGATATCTGATTTGTAAAACATGTTCTACAATGGTAAGATTTTGGCTCTACACATCGAAGTTTCACAAATTGGATATCCAATTTTTACACACATAGAGCTAAGGGTTAATGGTAGAGAGTGGGAAGGAAGGAGGGAGGGAGAGTGGGAGGGAGGGATAGGGAGAGAGAGGGAGAGGGAGAGGGGAGAGGGAGAGAGGGTTTAGAGTTGAGGGAGAGATGGAGAGGGAGAGGGAGAGGGAGAGGAGAGGATAGGGAGAGAGGGAGAGGGAGGAGGGAGAGGAGAGAGGGATGGGAGAGAGGAGAGGGAGAGGGGAGAGAGAGAGAGAGAGAGAGAGAGAGAGAGAGAGAGAGAGAGAGAGAGAGAGAGAGAGAGAGAGAGAGAGGAGAGGAGAGAGCGAGGAGGGGAGGAGAGAGAGAGGAGGAGAGGGGAGAGGGAGAGGAGGAGGAGAGGATAGGAGAGGAGAGGAGAGGGAGAGGAGGAGAGGATAGGAGGAGAGGAGAGGAGAGGAGAGAGAGGAGAGGAGAGAGGAGAGCAGGAGGAGAGGAGGATAGTGGGAGAGGAGAGGGAGAGAGGAGGAGGAGGGATAGGAGGAGGATAGGAGAGGAGATGGAGAGGAGAGGGAGAGGGTTTAGAGCTGAGGGAGAGATGGAGAGGAGAGGAGGGAGAGAGGATAGGGAGAGAGAGGGAGGGAGAGGGAGATGGAGAAAGAGAGGAGAGGAGAGGGAGAGGAGTGAGTGGAGAGGGAGAGAGAGAGGGAGAGGGAAGATAGGAAAGGGAGGGAGGAGAGGGAGAGAGAGGGAGAGGAGAGGAGAGAGGAGAGAGGAGGCGGGAGAGGAGGGATAGGAGAGAGAGACGAGGAGTGAGAGAGAGGAGAGGAGAGGAGAGGATGGAGAGAGAGGGGTTTAGATGGAGGAGAGGAGGGAGAGGGAGAGGGAGAGAGTGAGTGGGAGAGCAGGAGAAAGAGAGAGAGTGGGAGAGTTGGAGAGGGAGGGATAGTGGGAGATGGATGGATAGGGAGAGAGAGGGAGAGGGAGACGGAGAGACGGAGAGGGAGAGTGAGAGAGAGAGAGAGTGGGAGATTGAGAGAGTGGGAGGGAGAGATAGAGGGAGGGAGAGTGGAAGAGTGAGAGAGGGAGGGGGAGAGAGGGAGGAGAGTGGGAGAGTGAGATGGAGAGGTAGAAATGGAGAGCAAAAGAGTGAGAGTGGGAGGGAGAGTGGAAGAGTGAGAGAGGGATGGGGAGAGAGGGAGGAGATTGGGAGAGTGGGAGAGTGGTAAGATTTTACCTCTACACATCGAATTTTCACAAATCGGATAT
>CM021109.1:5475662-5509484 GCA_007115665.2 Sequoiadendron giganteum
TAGAGTGGGAGAGTGAGATGGAGAGGGAGAAAGGGAGAGTGGGAGAGTGAGAGAGTGAGGGAGAGTGGGAGAGTGGGAGATTGAGAGAGGGAGAAGGAGAGTGGGAGGGAGAGATAGAGGGAGGGAGAGTGGGAGGGGGAGAGAGGGAGAGGGAGAGGGAGAGGAGAGGAGAGTGGGAGAGTGAGGGTGAGAGGGGAGAGTGGGAGAGGGAGAGGGTTTAGAAGTTGAGAGGAGAGAGGGAGAGAGGGAGAGGGAGAAAGGAGAAATAGAAGGAGGGGAGAGTGGGAGGAGAGATGGAGGGATAGGGAGAGAGGGGGGAGGGAGGAGATAGGGGAGGGAAGTGAGAGGAGAGGAGAGGGAGAGTGAGAGTGTGTGTGTGTGTGTGTGTGTGTGTGTGTGTGTGTGTGAGAGAGAGAGAGGAGTGATTGAGTGAGAGACTTGAGAGAGAGAGAGAGGGAAAGAGATAATATTTAAATATTTTATATATTGGTAATATATATATTTAAATATTTATAGATTAACTAAAATATTGAAATAATATTTAAATACTATACATTTAATAATATATTATATATTAAATACATAATTTGGTAAGAGATTATCATAAATTGTATATTAAATATATTACATTATAAAATTTATTGGATATTATATATATTAAATTATAAATTTTATTGTATATTATATATATTAAATTATAAACTTTATTGCATTTTTAAATCATATATTAAAGATTGTATAATTGTTTTAAAACTCATATCTAAAACATATCATATATCTAATTCAAATTGGATATCGGGTTTGAATCAGATATCCGATATGCTGACACAAAATTTAATGCCTAGGGATTAGGCTCAGTATTAGGCTTGAGATTTGGTTCAGACCTGCCAATCCTAAAAAGTCAACATGTAAAACGTGTTTAACAACTTACCTTGCTTTTCCAGACTTCGCCCATGTGGCTGACGAATTTTATTTACCCAAAATTGATGAAACGAAAAGGGTTTGTAAAGGACCTTCTCAGCTTTCTACCAATATAAATTATATTTTACTTAGAATTTAATAAATAATAATTATTTATTTTTTATTAGAATTATGACTAAAGTACTGATTGGTAGTCTAATAGAAAAACATATATAGCTTTCAAATGATATCACATTTTTTGAATCCAAAACATGCATCAAATTCTATGCTCGGCATACTATAGGATTAAAAAAAAAAATGAATTTCATGAAGTTTTGACCAAGTTAAGGTGGTCAGACATACGAGTTTTTGTATTTTTTAAAAGTTGTAATAAAAAATTCATAATTAATTATTTATTTGAAAAAAATTTACAAAAAAATATGCATCACATCCGGACATGAGTCCTCTACTTATATCCAAAATATTATAAAAAAATATTATCATTTTATTATGGTTAGGGTGGTCAGACAGACACCTACTTCTTATTTTTCCCCTGAAATTTTAGTACTACTGCATTGAAATTTCAAATTTTCACCAAATAGATTTTTTTTTTACAAAAATTAACCTAGTATTTTAGAAACTACATTCAATTTTCCATAGATTCTATTCTTACATATTTTTTAAATAATTTAGATAACTTATTCAAATTTTTATGTCAAGTTGCCCAACTCTGATTTTCTAAATTTTCATTGCCACTTAAGGGCCTGTTTTTTCCATGATGATCTTGCACATACCCATTACATGTTTTGATAGTGGAAAGTAGTGGTTCATCATTTTGATCAATTCATTTTGATGAAAACCCTCTCTTTTCACCATAAAACAATTATAAAGATATGATTTCAAATGTTGGGTTCACCAAAATAAAATGGTGGGTAAAGGGGAAAACCCTAGGTCCTTAATATAAAGAACCTAAGATTTAAGGGTTCTCTTCCTAAGATTTCATTAGAATACCAACCACAAAGCTCCAAGAAATTAACTTTCAACCTGAATGGTGAGTCAATCAAGCCTGGGTTCATAGCTTTTTAAGGACAAAGAATGATTAGGAGTGATTTGAAATAATAAAACTAAATGAACTATATGATAGGTAGTATGCAAATTATAAATTCCCAAAGATATACAAACTATAACAACACTTTATAGGCAGATCTGAGAGCATGTACCTATCACCAAAAGTTGATTCTAATCTATGTAGAGGGACTGGTTCACCCCTGGGCGAATGGGTCCTTGATAGGGCTTCTTGAAATGAAAGAAAAATAGGGTGTGTCCCAAAATGGAAAAGTAGATCCAAAGAGAGACAAAGGGGTCCTATTTTCCTCAACTCATTAGGAAATGAGATTCACACCATGAATTGACTTACAAACCTTAGGTGATTCAACCCAAGATTTGGATCTAAAAATTTCCTTTTTTGTTAGGATGACCGAGTGTAGGCCAAATAACACTTTGGGGAGAAAGATTTGAAATAGAAAAATAACTCCAAATTTAGATCTACAAAGTGCATTAAAGATTTTTAACATAAAACAAAAGAAAATAGTAAAATTTCTAGAGCAATTGAGGTTAATAAATGTTGTGCACGTATCAAAACTTGTATTTTTTGCAACCCTAACAAGGAATCATTTGCATTATGGTGAATGGGTCCTGGCATGCTTTTCCAGGAAACTCTGAGTTTGAAATTAAGGCTTAGAAACTATGAAAACTTGTTGCCTTTGTAACCCTAACATGGACTCATTCGCCCTATGGTGAATAGGTCCTAGTAGGCTCTTCTATAAAACTCTAAATACGAAATTGAAGCTCTAGGCTTGCAATTCCTTCCTGTAACTTGAAATCCCCACTCTTGGATCCAAATTTATCAAAAATCTGCAAAAAAAAAAAATTGTGTTTTGTTGGTGGATAGAGGTTTGACTTGATCAAGCCCCAAGTTTTGTAATTAAACCTTGATGATAAATGGAAATTTGAAACATGAAATGTGTGTGTGATCCTAACCTTAAGTATGTGTAAAATTAAGATTTCTAACAATACAAATACACCCTACTCAAGTATGTTAGAATAGGATCCTACATGAACATGAACAATGCATACGACCTACTTTAGGAGACCTCTAATCCCCTTAATAAGTAATAAATCTGAATATACCTCTCTTTAGGCTGAAAATAGAATGATAATAGAAGATGGAATCACTTAGGAAACAATTCATTAGGTTAGGTTCAATTTGATAGTGTTTCTCCCAAAACCTAGAATCCATCATGATTCTCCATAGGCATCTATCATCACTTCTTTGATAATGCTTGATATTTGATAACAAAATGAGCTTGAAGACTTGCAAAAACACTAAAATTCTACTCCAAGACTTCACTTTTTCTTGCTCCTTGATTTGAATATGAATTCTTTCTATTAGGACTTGAACACTTGAAAATATAGATCTTAGTTATGAGAGATAGTGAAATAACCTTATAGGTATTTATACATATCTTAAGATTGATATCCAAAATTCAAATATCACAAGCCAACATTGAATTAGAGATTTGAAATTATTATAAATACCACCAAAAAAATATTTCAAAGAGGGGTCCTAGGTCTAAGTGAGGACCCATTCACCATAGGGCGAATGGATCTTAGGTCACTTACCTAGGACACACATCTTCCAAAGTTAAGTGTGTGTCATGGATTTTATGAATGTCAAGTTTTGTCCCTCATAAATTGCATTTAGTTAAGATCAATTTTGAATTAAAGGGGCCAATTAAGGAAAATTAACCTCAATCAATTAATAACGCCCTATATTAGTGTGAAAGTGTAAAGATACACCTTAAAACACCCTAAATAAGGCACAATTAATTCCATTTAGTTTAAAAGGGCCCTAAATTTAATGTGAACATGGAAAACATATTACAACACTAAATTAAGGCAACATTAGGCTCATTTTATTATTAATTATTCCCAAATTAAGTGTGAGAAAGGGATACTTTTTCCTACACTACAATTCTGAAAAATGCATTTTATAGTCCTTTGGTTCTAGATCTAAGATACTAATTTCCACTTGTAATTTTTTCAGAATGATGGAAATAAATTCAACTTAGTTTTCGTCTTGTGACAAGAATGATGACAATAAATGCAACAATTCAAAAATTCTCTTCTATATCTCTTCAATCCTTCTTCAACCTATAACCTTCACATACACAAAGAGGGGAAAATGTTTTTTTGTGTCATATAGGGGTTTGCCTTAGTCAAACCCCACAAATAGTGTTCCCACTTTCACAATGGCAATGCCAATGATAAAAAATTGAATGGAAAGGAAGGAAATGATGAAAAAACACTTGCTACAACTCACCACCCTTCAATATCTTCTTTGAAGGATTGAAGTTATACACATCTCTTCAAAGGAATTGGATCTTGCTTGATTGATTTGCTTGGATGCTTGAATGCTTGAATGTATGAAGACCTACAATTATTTTTAGCCTTCAAAAGACAACATGAGCACACATAAACTTGAACATGATGTTAGGATTTTGATTGCTGCTATAAATGAATAATAATGCTACTCTTGACAATAATTTTTTGAATAGGATTTCTCTCATAAAGTCACTTAGATTTCAAATGATAAAAAAGACTATGTATTTATAGGTGTTTATCTAATTTCTCAAAAAATTGATTCAAAATTTGACACTTACAATTTGAATTTTGATCATTAAAAGCCCACTAAAAACATAGTTTAAATTGGGTCCTAACATATAAAGGTGACCCATTTTCCCATGGGCGAATGGGTCCTGGCCTATATTTCTAGGACACACATAATCCATGTCAATTTGAATATTAAATGTATTTATTTAAACATTGGTTCTCATTTCAAAAAATAAAAGAATAAAGATTTTGAGTAAATATAATTTGAAAAATTATAAGCTTAATTAAGTCCAATAAATTAAGGGTCCCAAACATCTACTATGAAATTGTAAGGATATAGAATTTCCTACAATACACTTGAAAAAAGAAGTGAAAGCGAATTTGGAAAAGAGTGTGATTAAGTACAAGGAACATTTTGATATTCATGGGTGAGTGCATGAATTTCAGATTGGTGACTTGGTGATGACACACTTGCGGAAGGATAGGTTCCCATAGGGGACATAAATAAGCTAAAATGGAAGAAATTAGGCCTACATAATATTTCACGAAAGTTTTCATTAAATGTGATGCAAGGGCATCTTGTGTCATGTTGCAAAGTTTTGATTTTTGGGTTGATTGGGTTTTTTTTGGGTCAATAAGGTCAATTTGGACCATTTAAGGTCATTTGGGACCATATTGGATTATTTTTGGGTGATTAGGTGAAAATTTGTCAAAAAATGCAAAAGTTGCAAAAACTTGTTAATGTTGTCAATGTAATTTTACAAAGTTGGTTAATGGGAGTTAGGTGTTGGTTTAGATGGTTGTGGTAGGTTATAATATGATAAATATTACATGTAAACTCAAGCACCAAGGTTAGAGAAGAGATGGAATGAAAAATAAACATTTTGGAAACATTTTTTTGTGTTTTCCATGGTGAAACAAACTGTAAATTGGATTGTACGAACTTTTACTACATAGTACAACCTTGAAATTTATTGGAAAAGTTGGGAGATTTTTTAAATCTTTCTAATGATTATTTTTGAGGGAATTTCATCATGTTTTGTAAAATTTATGATCAAATTAGTGATTGCCATGTTCAAATTTTCACTATTTTCTTCTTAAAAAAATATGTTTTGTATGGATTGTACGACTTGATATGATCAAGGGAAGGAATGTGGATGATGAAGCTATGAAATGATTTTTTTTTTGGATTCATTTCATTAATTTTTACAAAAGATATAGCCTTTTTTGTGTTGACAGGTCTAAACCCTACCTAGGGTTTCCAGTGAGCATAAATAAATCATGGGCAAAGTTTCCATCGTCCAAAAAACATGAAATATGGTGGAAAGATCTATCCCATGACCATATACATTCCTACAAGAGGAGAGTTCATAATGTGCATGTGTGAAGGAGTTGTAAAAATCTATGTGTTAAAATTTGCTTGAAATTAGTAAAAAACCACAGTTTGCTTGATGTTTGAACAAATCTATGCATAGTTTGATTAGAGTTGGATTGGGAACCAATGAAATATGTTGTGGAAGGTCTGTAAATCCCAAGGCTCTTAGGTTTTCCTATTGTTCCCTTTTTTTAGTTCCCATTAGGCCATGATAGCAATGTTTCCAAGGTGAATTAGGTTGCATTTTGTCATTGTTGATGATGGATCATCATCTCATTTGTGTCAAGTTGGTTTAGTTGAGTATTTTTTTGCATCATTTTTGGTATCCGAGCTAGAATATTGTTGGGATAATTGTACTGATGATTTGAAGAGTTGTGAGTTACAGTGTTGGATGAGAAGATTGTACATATTATTCGTGAGGTAAAATATTGGACACATTGTTAAATTTTATTTGGTCTTTAAGAAGATTGTTTCAAGTTGTTTGAAGGCTTTGAGAAGAAGCAAGGTGAAAGATAATTTATTGAGAAAGGAGAAACAACACATTGAGAATGGAAGTGTTGAGGAGAATAGTCCATGGAGACTTGAAGAGTAAGAAGTTGCCAAGTGAGCAACAAGTGATGAGAAGAGAGAGAAGTGAGATGAAGAAGAAAGATGAGAAGGAAAAAAAAATATTCAGCAAGAGATAATAGAGCTAAGATGAGCTTTGGAACAAATGAAAAAATTTGAAGTTAGAATACAGAGTATAGTAATAAGTGTGCAAATCTAGAACATCACCATTAAAAAAATTGTCAAGTGGCCGATAAAGGAAATTGTAGAAAGAAGAAAGAGGAAAAAATTAAGAAGAAAGATAAAAAAATTAATCAATATGATGGATGAGCCAAAGCCTTCTAAGGAAGAGGAAAAAAATGAAGAAAATGAGTCCATTGAGACTCGAAATTTTATTTCTAACAATATTTGTGAGTATGTGTTTACAGGTCCAGTTGATGAAGCGGTTGAAGAAATGAACCAAAAAAATGATATATTGATTGAGAAAATACAAATGATTGAAAAAGAAGCAAACAAAATGATTCAAAAGAAGAAGATAATAAAAGATATTTTGTAGAAAACAATAAAGAATCAACATAAGCATGGTGGGAAGCAAATAAAAATTGTGAATCTTGCAACTCAACAAAGCACATGCAGAAGAAATCATTTTTCAAATTTGATTTATGATTGGAAAAGTGGAAGAAATATTTGAGCTGGAGCATCAAATTTCTCTCCCCTAGGGAGTATGATGCAGTGGCATCTTGTGATGCATTTTCTATCATGTTGCAAAGTTTTAATTTTTGGGTTGACTGGGTTTGTTTTGGGTCAATAAGGTCAATTTGGACCATTTAAGGTCATTTGGGGTCATATTGGATTAGTTTTGGGTGATTAGCTGCAAAGTTATCAAAAAATGCAAAAGTTTGAAAAACTTGTCAAGGTTTTCAATACATTTTTGCAAAGTTGGTTAATGGGAGTTAGGCTCCAGTTTGGATGGTTAAGGGAGGTTTTAATCTAATAAATATGACATGTAAACTTGAGCACCAAGGTTAGAAAAGAGATGGAATAAAAAATGATCATTTTGGAAGTTTTTTTTTTGTGTTTTTCATGGTGAAACAAATTGTAAATTGGATTGTACAAACTTATACTACATAGTAAAACCTTGTAAGCTATTGGGAAATTTGGAAAATTTTGTTATATTTCTAGTTCTTTTGGTTTGAGTGAATTTCATCATGTTTTGCAAAAGTTATGATCAAATTAGTGATTGCCATGTTTAAATTTTCATTGTTTTATGCTTGAAAAATCTCTTTTGTATGGATTGTATGATCTGATACAGTCAAGGGCAGGCATGTGGATGATGAGCTATGAATCAAAAACCTTTTTTTTTTTTTTGGAGTCATTTCATTAAAATTTGCAAAAGATGTAGCCTTTTTGTGTTGACAGGTCTAAACCCTACCTAGGATTTCCAGGGAGCATAAATAAATCATGGGTAGAGTTTCCACCATCTGAAGATCATGAAATATGGTGGAAATATCTATCCCATGCCCATCTACATTCTTGCAAGAGGAGATTTCATAATGTGCATGTGTGAAGGAGTTGTGGAAATTTGTTTGTTAAAATTTTCTTGAAAACAATAAAAAACCATAGCTTGCTTGATATTTGAACAAATCTATGCATAGTTTGATTATAGATGGATTTGAAAACAATGAAATATGTTGTGGAAGGTCTGTACAACCCAAGAATCTGAGGTTTTCTTGATGTTCTGCTTGTTGAGTGCCCATTAGGAGGTGAACTAGGTTGCATTTTGTCATTGTTGATGATGGATCATCGTCTAATTTGTGTCAAGTTGGTTTAGTTGAGTCTTTCTCTGCATCAAAATGCATATGAAATTGATCTTCCAATAGGTATATATATTTAACCAATATTTAATGTTGCTAATTTTTATAAGTACTGTGAAGGAGAAACAAGTGGGTAGTGGACTATGCAATTAGATTTATTGGATGCACATTAATGGACACATCAATTACCAGAGAAGATGTTTGGGAAAATTGATAAAGTAATTGATTCTCACATAGCAAAAAGAACAAGATGAAAGGAATATTGGGAGGGTATTTGGTCTGTTGGAAGAATCGTGTAGCTAATGAAGCTTCATGGTTTAACGCTTTAGATTTACTGAAGTATGGGATTTTGGTTATGATATTACCAAAATGTTCATGAATTGCACAATAATGAAACATTTTCTAATGTGTTTGATGCAAGAGCATTGATGCGAACACACAATTCACATCACCCAAAAAAATAGTTTTATTTTGGTTGTTTTGGTTTTGATTTTTATTTGGAGTTGTATATTAATTTGGTGGTTGATTGCGGGGGAGATTAAATGACATTTTTGTCATTGATTGAAGAAAAATATTTTTTTGATATGCATTTCATAGATTTGATGTCTAATGATGATTATGTTAATAAAATGAAACTTCTATCCATCCAATCTTAGGACACCATTTCTCCAAGTTGTCCAAATACCAAATAGATTTCTAAGGAGGCAATGATTATGGGTTTTATTAGTAAAAATAAATAAAATATTGAATTTCATTTTCAACGATGAAAAGGAGAGATGATATGAGGCATTGAGGATGGGAGTGCATTAGTCATGCTTATAGAAGATGAAGAGGTAGTGATGGGGAATGGGAGTATGGCACATGGGTAAATGAATGTCAATGTAGCCAAAGGTAATATGAGGCGCTAGATAAAAGAAAGACACCAAGAATTTGAGAAAGTCCATAAAAAAATAAAGAAAACCTTGGAGGGTTTCCCATTATGGAGAAAGCATGAAAACAAAAGAAACAAATGCCATGTAGCTATAGAGGGGAGTAAGAGGTATGCAAGGGAATACAATTTTTTTGGAGAAAGTAAAGTTTTCTTGGAGTGATAATGAATTAATATGCAAAGGAGATATATGTGTAGAGAAAAGGAGATACACATTGATAAATAGTTTGATGGAGATCTAAGTGAAAAATTGGAGTTTATGAATAAAGGGACAACAATCTTGAAGGCCGAACAAAATTATTTTGATTGTAGAATGATTGCATGCATGCGGAACTTGATTGACAATAATAAAATTGAATTGCAACTAAATTTTGTTGTGCAATTCCCTTGATGTGGAGTGAGATTGTGTAATTGAATTTGGTTTTGTGCTAGCTGCTTATTTTATTTGTTTGATAAGACACTTGAAAAATTGAACTACATTAAGAGTTGTCCTTGGGGGTCTTCATGGGGCCTCTTTCTTTCATATTTTTTCATGCTTTCTTTCATTTTTGCATCTCTTTTTTAGAGAGGAGTTTTTTTCTCATGAGATTTTCTTTGATTATGAAAGATTCTCTTTCATTTGTACATGGGTACCTCATTAGGCCTAGTTGTTGGAACTCATCTTTCTTTTTTCAAGCATAATTTTTTGCCATCTTAAGTTTCACTTAAGGGGGGTGTTGGTGTAATTATTTATTTAATTACACTTTATTACTTTATTATCTCTACTAAACTCACTTGAGGCTTTTTTAGGGCTTTTCTATCCTTGTACATAAAACAAGGTCTTTTTTTCATTCATTCTGTAATCATTTTTTTTGAGGACTAACAAATATCTCTTTGCAACTCTCATTAGTGGAAGGTTTTCTTGATTTTGATGTTTGATCTTGCTCTTGTGTTCAATCTATTCCTTGAACACTTATATAGGTCAACTGCCATAAATGTGTGTATAAAATTTAAAATAATACTATTTAGTTGTACATATGCTCTTAGGAATGCTTGTGCATATCTAGATTCCTTCTAATACTCTAATGCAAGCATGTAGCATGAATGATAAGCAAATACAATTCTAAAATGGTGGATGGATAAGCATTGAATGTCTTTAAATACAAGATATAACAAAACATCACCTAAAACTTTGTTTAATTGGTCTTAGGCAAGAAGGATAAAAGCTTGAGTTGTCTAATTTTAAATTTGATAAGGATGAACTTACAATTGCAGGAATATGTCCACAATTATAAATTTATCTCAAAATATGAAAAGAACCAATTCAAAATGCATAACATGTATATACAAAGACATGATAAATTGAATGGATAAGGTGAATATATAATGATACTAAACACATGATAATTGAGTGGATAAGATGAATGTATAATGATACCTAAACATATCAACAAAGATAAAAGATACAAATATAAAAATAAGTGTAATAAATAAATACATGACATGTAATTCATCTTTACACAAAATTTCACAAGTCATCAAATACATTTTTGTATCAAAACCTTTTGTCAATATGAATCCTGAACTATGTGGCAAATGATATGGACACGCAAATTTCGACATTAAACCGTTCTGATTGCACATTTTCAATTTGGGCACGTTCGGAGTTCGAACCTTCTTGAAGCACAATTCAAATCTGGACGAGCGGTCTAAAGATGCGTGCCGACTTAAACATATTCAAAGAGTCACGATTCTGAAACCAACATTCCGTGTCTCACCATAATTGATACAGTCTTGTCATCTGGGCCAGCTTTCATGGCTTTTGACTTGGTTTGCACACAAATTGCAGACGTGATCCCCAAGTTAGGCGATTTCTTTTCAATTTATGATAATTAAATAGTTTCCCACGTCACGCTTCCTCTAGAAGATTGACTCCTATCATCTCATCCATTGCTTTCTTCTCATTCTCGTAATCAGCGGCCAGTGCTAATAAATCCGTTATCAGGAGCTCATTAACCTGCTATTGATTGATTGTTTGTAGGGGTTTTGCTTGGAATAAGAAAAATCTAAGATAATAAAGATGATGAAGGCAAGTGAAATAGAGGCGGCGTTGGAGAAATCTGAGCACTTGGCATGGTGGCAATACCTTTTGGTGTTTGTTATAGTGCAAGTATTGGTTTTTCTCATCTTCAAGCAGTCTTCCAAAATGATGCTCTCACCCAGCACTAATGGTGGACGGAGGCTTCGGCCCACTCTCTCAAGATTATTCTCAATTCCTTCTGGTGCGTATGAGCAATTCAATAACTCGCCTCAGAAATTCAGATGCTTCTCTTTCAAAAAGATGATAAGTAGTGAATGAGAGCATATGATTTGCCACCACCACCAATTGAGGAAGGCAGGGCTTACGAATCACGATTGAATTCTGTATAGAATTACAATAGGAATTTGTGGAGATTTATGGTGATGGGACATGGAAGATTGGATGTATGTATTTGTGTGAGTTGAAATGGATCTTTGAAGAACACGGAAGAGATTAAGTGTTTAGAGGAATTAGGGGATTTGTTATGGGATATATTAATAGGAATGATTTTTCCACAGTTCATAAGAATTAGATGTAATGTTTCTAAATTAGATCCAAATAAATACACACAGTTGAATCCAGAAACATTGCATCTAATGAGATATATTATCTGTAATGTGTGGTTTTTGAGAATTGATTTTAACCAATAAGGAATGCCCTTTTAGTATACCATTATTTTGTTCATCGATTGAATTCCAATTGGGTTTTGATTATGTATCTTCCTCTTTGTGTTCGTTAATTGGTTGGTAATTCACTAAGTATATCCCGAGAATTTAGGTTTTATAGTAATATTTTTTGTTAATAGAAATTATATAATTATTTGTTATTTTTTGATGTTAAATTAGATAATATTTTAATAAAACAATCACTTGAAAGATTTTTTAATGAATAGTGTTTACATACAATGTTACATATATTAAAAAGAAGAGGTGGGTGTAAAAGGTTATATTCTGAAAGTTCAAATAGGATAAAGTCTAGAGTAAAACATAGTTTGCTATAAGAGCATATGGGTCTATAGGCAATCTCGCATCACCTAAAAATATTTCCTTTCAATTATGCTTTATGGCTTGTGGTTGTGTAGTTGGTTGGGTGCTCAGAGAGATTTGTTTTTAAATAATTTGGATAAACCGACGATGTCATCTGATAAAGGAGCGAAATGGTTGTCACAAATCAAAGTTACATGAAATTTGGATGAAATGTGAGAAAATTATGGTTGCATGGATTTTCAACCCGCTCTTGGACATTTACAAAGATTTATATGCCAATCAAATGCTTGTGAGATTTGAGATTGTTGCGGGTTGTAGGCTTTTAGACCACAACCGAACCATTACGAAAAATATTAAGTGAACCAAAAAAAATAAATTGATTCGATATTTGGTAAGTTTCAATGGAGTTTCTTTCATTATAGGAAAAGTGACATCATTTGACCTTGTGAAGATTTTAAGTGCACCTAAAAATTGTGGGGATTTGGCACCAATTGTCTTTTGCAAAAGTTTCATGTGCACTAGAATGTTTGCAAGTAATTCCTAGTGAACTAAACTATTGGTGTGAGCTCAAGATCACTAACTGCAATGAAAACCTTAACAAAAAGTGAGAGAGACACAAGGCCATTTAACTAAATAAGGAGTGAAAAATACTAAGATGATTAAATTACATAATGTTACAGCCTTTTAAAGGCATGAAGCATATGGCGAGTGAGAAACTTCCCAGCACGGAAAAAAATACCCGAAAGATTAATTACAAACTATTATGCCTAAGTTAAAACTTAAGACTAAATATAATTAACTCTAACACCCCCTCTTAAGTGCAACTTAGGGAGAATGAAAATGCAAAAATAAAAATGCAGTATGGGTCCCAGTTACACAACCATGTTAGGTACCCATTTACAATGTAAAAAAGAAATATCTCACAACCAGATAAAAGGAGAAAAACCCTATGGAAGAAAACCCCTCCAAAAGAGAAAAGAAAAGAAAAATGATGCACAGATGGAGGAATCAATGACACCCCCCAAGGACTACATACATCATATATATATAATCAATGCCCCCCCCATAAGAGATAAAAAGAGATACTATATAGCCTCCCCCCCACAAAGTGTAATCACCTACAAAAACGGTAACTGCATGAAGACAAAACATTGATCCAATGTCGACAAACAACTTGTCTCCCTTTTGGAAGAAACAAAACCAAATAAAAATGTAGGTATGTATAGGAATCAACAAGTGATCAAAATGTAGGATGAAAATATCTCTAAAATATTCTCATGTGTCACCATGACATTGGAAGATGATGCCACGAACCAATCAAGAACATGCCCAATCACAACACAAGGTGACAAATAAGGTACCACTGGAAACTGATGATAAAAAATATCTTAAGATTGAGATGGGGGTGACAATAGTTGTACCACAACTATCATCAAATAGGAGAGATATGCCCTCAAATGTGTCCTCCAAATTTGAAATAAGAGATTCTACAAAGGGTGTTGGCAAGAAGTTGAGTCCACTTTTTGGCCAAAAAGTGGGAAGTGTTTTCCCTGATTTTCAAAATTTGACACTTTGACCTTAAAATTTGAAGCACCTAGAGATGGGATCTTCAAAAAAGTCACCAATCATAAAATGTAGTACTCACAGTCTAGTTTCCAAATATGTAATTTATTTCAAGACCCAGATTGTGCAAATTGAATTTCAATAGGCATTTCTACAAACCACTCTTTAAAAGTCACTTTTTTTTTACCATACCATGCATGTGTATGACATTCATATTTTGACCAAAATTATTGTATTTTTCTAAATCCTTTTGGGAAAATATTTGTGACTCACTGAACCTTGTTTTTGATATTTTTTTGTAATTTTTTATTGAATATCTTTTTTTGTTAAATTTTTATTAGGCATATTTATCGTTTTGAAAAATCATCGTGTACGACACGCATAAGATGACCTAAACTTATCATTTTTTTATTTTTTAAAAAAATTGAAAAGAATTGTCTAAAGTTTGTTCTCGTGCAATCCATTCATAAAAATGTTATGTTGATAAAAAGTTATTAAAATATTAAAAAACAATGATAATTCAAGTTTATGGACTTGTTTAATTAGAAATTAAATGAAAAATAAAAAAAATAATCCAATTGTAAGAAAAAATTACATATTTGGAATCTACACTGTCTAATCTATAATGGGTTTTAATTTTATCGAAAAACTCTACAAAAAAATCGTTAGCCATATGTCCAAACTCAATTTTTTTCCCTAACATTTTTAGAACCTTCAACTTGCAGGTCAAACCAGGTTGAAGGCCTAGGTTCAAAATCCCAATGCTTTTCCCGAACCAAAATTCGAGGGAAAAATCCAACCACAAAGCAAAAAAATAAATCAAATTTAAAAAAACGGGATCCGGTTCTACAATAGGGATCCTATTCCCAATATTTAATAAGGTGACCTGTTATGCCTTGCATAACCACCCCATCTTTTGCCTTGGTCAAAATGGCTCCCCCTTTGTTATTTTTCTACTTAGTTGTTTTTGGAAACAAAGTTTGGAGTCTTGCTTTGCCAATACTTTATTTTTCTTTGATTTCTCTGTCGGAATCGGAACCGAAACTGAATCAGGTTCTGAAAGTTCTTTTGAAACTTGTTTTGGTTTCCATCTCGATAGTCTTTTCTTTATGTCTTTTGTTTTGTCTTTAGTGGACCTAGAGCCAGAGTGGGGGTTAACTTAGTCTTTACTAAAAATTGCAAGATCATAATCAACTCCGCCCCTGCCTCCGCTATTTTTACTTTTGGTTTTGGTCTTTGTCTTTTTGTTTAGTTTTGTTATGTCAGTTTGTTGTTTTGCTTTTTGTGTTTGGTTGGCGGACCCAAAACCAGAATTGGAACGAAGTTTGGAAATTTCTCAAAAGTTTCGAATCAGTTTCTATTTTAGTTCCGCCCCCGTCATTTTTGGATCATTGACTTTTTGACTGAAGTCGCACTGTTGTGAAATGTGGGTTCACTTTCAGTTTCGACTCCGCCTTAACTACGTGTTAATGCATTAATGATAGTTGGTTGTGTAGGTAGAAATCTTCATTTTTATCTTCATATAAGGGTTAAATGAGTCATTATTATCACTATTAAGAGATTGAAGAGCATGAAGGAGTAGCGGCAGAGTTTGTTTGAGTGAAAAGATTGAAGGAGAAGAGATTGCTACGAACGGATCAGTTTTGAAGGTTAGCTACGTTTTTGTGTATTCAAGGTAGGTTTTCTTATTCTTGTTCTTCGTTTTATTTACTGTTGCGTGTTTTGTATATACGTTTGCCCATACTCTGAATCATGTTGTTTTCAAGTGTTTTTTTTATGTTTCTTGGTTTTCTTGTTTTATTTTATTTGTCTAGTTGTTTCTTTGTTTCTGTTTGCTTTTATTTTTAGTTCTTTCTATTTTAGGGCATGGTCGCTTTCATGCTTTATTCGTGATTGCTTTGTGCTGTTTTGGATTTGCAGTGAGTTAGATTAAGTTTAGGTTTTAAATGGTGTTTTGTTAGATTAGAAGTTTACAGTGAGGTAGATTAGAGATTTACAGTGAGTTAGGGTAAATTGATTCATAGTTTTTACTTAGGGTTTCATCACGTTTTGCATTCTGGTAAATGGCAGGGTTTCAAATCCGTGCCCTAGTTTTTATCATGTTTATTAGATTAGGGTTTCATTGGTCTCTGTAATCACTTTTAAAATGATTAAAATATGATATCTTAGGATTTAGTCGTTCCCTATGGTCATATGAGAAAAGTGTTTTAAATCCTGTCTTTTCAGCTAATACGACCTTGGTTTTAGTCATGGAGTCATAGGTTAAATAGATAAAAAAGTTGATGACGCCATGGTCAACCTAGGTAGAGACGGGATCAGAATCGATCTTGAACTTGAGAATTCGGTTTTGCAAAAGGTATTGATTCCATGTTTCATCCCGTGTCCAGCTCTGCACATAATGAGAAAATCTTCCTTCAAAATAATGATGACCAAATTGGAAGTGGAGGCAGAATGGAAATAGAATATGAAAGAATGAAAATTTGAAGAAAACCAAGTTCGTTTTCCATTCTGATCCCGGTTCTGATAACCTCCTTGATTCCGACTCCGAGCCCATTCATTGTTAGTGAAATTTCTATATCGGTTTTTGTTCCGAGTCCAACAGTGTTGTAAAGAGAGATTGTTTTAGGTTGTGTTTTTGCCTGGTTCCGCCTCTGGTGCATATATGAAAGGTATGGTTTTAAAGTATTTTTGGTGTTAATATCTAAAGATCTAATTAGAGGTTTTGCTTGCAGGAAAGTTGAAAGATGTCAGGAACATCAGGGGAAGCTGCTCGGAGAAACCTACCTGTAGAAACATCAAAGGAAGTGCCAAAACCAAAGAAGTTAAAGCCAGAACAACTACCTTATACCTTGAGGTATAATCATGGGAGTCCGGTTGTGAAGATGAGCAAGGTGGAATCAGATTGGTCAGATATCACGAACACCAATTTAGGTCAATACAATTTTGAAGAGTGGTATTCAGAAGTGTTTGATAAGGATATTACAGTGACTACGAAAAGAATTGTTAGCTCTGGGTTAGCTCATATCACTTTGTTTCCTATATATGTCCAGTGTCCGGTGTTAATCATGACAGTAGCCAGTGCTTACAATCCTACTACCAGACTATGCATAGATTCACAAGACAATGTGATTATTAATCTCACTCCTCAAGCATTTCAAAGTATATTTAATATTATAGATCCAAAGAACTTAGGGCAATTGAATGAGGCAGAGGCCTTGGAAAAGTATAGTAAGTATAAGCAATCGAATAAATCTCACTTGAATAAGAAGTGGCTGACGATAGAAAAGAAATCTCTATCCAAGTTGGCAGACCAGCCAAAGAGGGCAGATTTCTATGAATAAATATCAAGGTTGATCGTGATGTTGTCTAGGGTGTTTGGGAAGAGGGATGCATTTTACTTCAAGGAGTGGATGTTTCCTTTTATTCAGACCATCTTGAAAGGTGAACAATAGTTTGATTGGTCCATGATTGTCTCTGATGCCATACATGATCAGTTAATAAGGATCAGAGAAACCAAGTGCTTCTTTATGACCTCTTACATTGTTTATACAGCAGCAAGAGTGGGTGTTTTTCCAGGTTTAAATAGAGTGGGTGTAATGGGAGTCTTGGATGGGCAGAAGAAGGTATGGGAACACTATGATCAGTTGTCTCTTCAATTTGCTGAGACTCATTTCAGAAGAGTCAATGATGCATTTTTATATGTGATCATCAACCAATTGAATGGAAATGCAGGATATTGGTTGAGCCAAGAAGCTATGGCTTTCATTGCTGAATGGGGATGTTAGTATATCCAATACCCTAAATTTACATACTTCAGGTTATATGGTTTTGAAGGCCACCCACACTTGCTTCCAAGGTGTTGTAGTAACATAATAGTGCTAATGGAGTTTGTGTATCAAGCTATCAGAGTTAATGCTAGGTTTGGGATCAAGCATAAAATTGGATGTCATAAATTTCCCATGAAATTGGGTGAATATGGCTGTCAACACTTGAAGGGAGCAAAGGTGGTTTGTAATGAGTTGATACAATTGAAATTGGGATTGTATACAACTCGGAAGT
Organism: Sequoiadendron giganteum; assembly: GCA_007115665.2. Lineage (NCBI taxonomy): Eukaryota > Viridiplantae > Streptophyta > Pinopsida > Cupressales > Cupressaceae > Sequoiadendron > Sequoiadendron giganteum. Next base: position 5,493,565 of record CM021109.1, read on the forward strand.
ATTTTGATCCAAAGAAGAAGATGTATGTTTTATTACCTTCAGTGTTCACTAGACATTTCAATTTGTTAGAAGACTTTTGGAGTGATAGGCAGGATGAGTATGATTTGAGAAAGAAGAACTATGAAAGGTTGTCGGTTGCACTCATGGTAGAGCTAGGTATTAAAGAAAACATTCCTGACACTTTGGTGGATGATGGAATTGTATTGGATCCATCATATGAAGCTTTGAACATTGGCACCAAAAGTCTGGATCCAATTGACTAGAGTGCTGAGGAAACCATTGATATCAAGAAGATAGGAAGGCCAGTATTGGATAGGAGCGTGCAATGGTTGGTACTAAGAACTCAGAATCCTCAAGAACCAGCTCCTAAGAAGGGTAAAGGGTACAAAAGGATCAAAAGGAAGACACCTCCCAAAGAGCCATTAGAATTCTTTCCTCCGGACATTGAAGAAATAGAACTTGAGGTGGTAGATGATGAAGAAGAAACACAAGAAGGAGATGTTCCAGTAGGAGGATCTACTATTTCAACACCTACATTAGGTGAATTATCCACCCAAGCCCCACTTACAAGGAAGAAGAGAAAAGAGGTTCAAGAAGGGGCTCTTCATACCATGGCTGAAGTTGCTAAGGGAAAAGAAGTGGATGAAGAAGTTCTAGAAGTTGAGATAGATTCAGATGAAAATCTGTTAGAAAAGGATTTGCAAGAGAACATGCCTCTAGATGAGTATATTGAGCACATTTCGACACAGGAGGAGCAATGGAAAATGTTTGAGGAAAAAAAGAATTCTGATGCAAGAGTTGCAGCAGAGGGACAAAAAGAAATGGATGAAAAGGTACAAGCTGATGCTCTACTTCACCAGCAACAATTACAATGAAAACAAGTTGAAATTAAGGCAGTAGATGATGAAGTAGAGAAGCAAAGGAGGCAACGAGAAGATGAGCTTAAAGTTAAAGCAAAAAATGACAAGTTAGAGTTGATACAAAAGATCCATGATCTTGAGGAGGAGAAAGAAAGAAACCAAAGGGAAAAGGAAATCCTGGTTGCTAGGTTGAAACTTGCAGAAGAAGCTCGACAAAAAGAGGAAGGGGCAGAAAAGATAAGGAAGGAAAAAAAGGCTGAAGAGCTAATTAGGAAACAAGAAGAAGAAGAAGCAGAAACTGAAAAACTTAAGACTTTGGAGGCAGAAAGGTTAGAAAGGGAAAAGCTAGAAGCCTTAGAAAAAGAGGAATTAGAAAGAGAAAGAATAGAGAAAGAAGAATTAGAAAAAGAGAGGTTGAGGAAAGAAGAAGTAGATAAGAAAATACAATAACAGAAGGATAGAGAAGAGGCTGAGAAGTTGGTGCAGATGCATATACTGCAAGAACAACAAGAGAAATCAAAGGTTGATTCTCAACCTCAGGAAAATGTTCAGGCAACTTCTATAGTTGTTGTTTCCTCTTCTATGATGACTACTGCTCCAAGTGCTCCTACTTGGCTGAAATTGGATCTGCAGAAAAGGGAAAGAACACCTCCACAACCTCTCAATTGGGAGGACATGATGAAAGGAATTGAGCAGGAGAGGCCTAAAAAGAAGGCTAAGATTCTACATTCTACCCAACTCACAGACAAAGGAGAAATTGTTGTTGAATGTGCCTTGCCAATGATAGAAAAGGAGGTAGGGGATATGCAGTTAACAAATTATTAGTTGAGTACGGTGAATTTGGGAAGACCTACTAGAAATCAGCAAATGAATTTGATTGATGTGGTGACTTCAATGACCAAATCAAGAATGATCAAGGACAAGCAAAAGAAGGATGAGCTTAAAGCTCAATTGGATTAGTTGCATTCATTCTTGAAGAGTGTCTCCTCTCCAAGGTCACAATAGGTAGCAGCCATTGAATCTCCTGTTTTGTTAAGAAAAAATGAGGTAGATGATTTGGTCCAAGTAAAAGGCAAAGCGAAGATGGTAGACCGATGGGTAGACAAGATAAACCGGGAGGTGGGTGAAGTTTTGGTAGAAGGTTTTGAAGCCTACAAGGACACAGAGGGGTTGATAAAGGAGATGTATCAATACATTGAGGCATCAGAAAGACAAGAAGAGGAATACAAAGAATGTAGTCAAAAGTTGGAAAGAGTAAGTGTATTACCTCTAACGACTCTTCTGGAACAATCCATACTCGAGGAAGACAACAAAGATTTTGTAGAGAAGACTTCCCGCATACTCCGGTTTCGGACTGGATTTTTGTGTAAACACAAGGATGAAATTCAAGAAACTGCTAATAATTTGACTGAGCAATTGGAAGAGTTAGAAGCAGTCATTGCCATAATTGTAGATGTGAATGCATTTTCGGAGGAGGGCATGCCTTTGAGTCAAGTAAAAGAGAAATGGGATGAAATATTCAAAGGAATTATGCAAAAAGAAGATGATGGTAGAGAGTTGATGTTGGATCGGTTAGTAGAGGTCAAAGAAGAGATAAAAGCTACTGGAAGAGAATTGGCGAAGGTGAAATGTATGAGGGAGTTTGCTGCAGCCGAGTTGGATCGGATCAAATTTGAAGATGACTAGATTGATGGGCCAGAGATGGATACTTTACAACAAGTCTTCACCAGCTACGATGAGTTCATGGTAGATCCAGCTTCGCATGCGTGAATCCTTGCATGCATGATTTTGTATCTTCCTTGCATGTTGCATGCATGCAACATTGATAGTCTTGGGGGTGCATGACTTCTTTTCTTTTCTTTTATCTTCTATTTTTAGTTAAACTAAACATCTAATGTAAGAACTCAAGATCGAATTGATCTGAGTTTCCAAGAAAGTTGTTGTTCCTAAAAAGGTGGATACCCTAAAATAGAAGTGAAGTTCAAACTTTTTGTATATCTATAAATACCAGATGGGTATCATATTGTAAAGGCTGGCTAATTGAGAATAGAATTGGCTTACCTAATGCTAGGAGATAGAATTTTGTAGAGTTTTTGCAGAGAGACTTTGTACTTGATCCTTTTATAGTTAATAGAATTTACAGGTTTACACAATATGGAGTTGGAATTGAGTTGTTTTATTTGATAAGGCTGATAAGTTATAATCCATCTGAATGCCAGTGATTGTGCTGAAGCATGATAGTTTCGTATGTGATGAAAGTCATTAGAAGAAACCAGATTTAAAGATTATCTTGTTAGATTGTCATTGAATTAAAGTTATTAAATTCTGTTGATTTATGATCTTGATGATGAATGAATGTGTGTTGTTTTGAAAGTCCTTGAACTATTTGTGATGTGTGATTGTGAAGTTAATTAAGCACCTAAGATGTATGCAGTGGTATAGATTATGCTATAGATTGTGTCATCTTATAGTTTTCTTGATCTGATTGGAAGAACATTCGTTATTGGAAGATATATGTTTGGATGATAGATAAATTTGATTCATATTTACTGGTTTTACCCTTTAATCTATCTTTTTCTTTTGTTTGAAACCCCATTGATTTACCAAAAATAGTTTGGTAAGATGAGTCATTGCTTGAATCTTTTACCAGCACAGGCCCCTTGAACATTATAGTTGCATGAACCAATTGAGTGACATCAGACAGTTGAGAACCAACTACCAGGACCTTGGGAGTTAGGCTACTACATGTTGTCTTTCTTTTTAAGGAGAAATGGAGTAGAAATATTCTGTTTTAATGTTGTTTGTGTCATTTTAACCATCAACATGACCGTTGGCAAGGGGAAGGGATCCCATTCCCCTGCCAATGTTCCCGACAATAAATATTGGGAATGGGATCCCATTTGTTAAAAAATGGGATCCCATTCTATAATCGGGACCCTGTTTGTTAAAAAAAGGGGATCCCGTTCTATAATAGGGACCCCGTTTGTTAAAAAAATAGGATCCCATTTCTTTTTAACTATGTTATTTGTACTTATTGTCAAATTTTACTGTGAAGTCTGCAACTTCACATGTACGACCAAGAGCAGTAAAATTGGTCTATTTTTCATCAAGCAATTTTTTTATAGGTGGTGACTTATTTTTTTGATTAATTTTTTCAAAGGAGAGATCCCATTTTTTCAAAGAAGGAACAAAAGATCTTCAACTTGCAATATGAATTGATATTTTCAAAGGAGGCATGAAGAAATTAGTTTTAAAGTGCAATTGTGCTAGTTTTCTACTTGTTTTGAGGAACACAAAAGGAAGAATTTAGTCCTTATAGGTCTTGAACTTTGAATTTGAATTGAATTTTTTGAAGAATTTCACTATTTACATTCATTTGTGCTTGAGAATTTTGTAATCATGGGAGATAAATCTCATAATAAGAGGAGGAATACATTGAATCCTGAAGAAATTGAAGTAAACAAAGAGAAGGAGATACAAAGACAAAGAGAAAGAAGAGTGAGAATTAAATCAATGGATGGTGGGGGAGCATCCAATTCCACAACTATTGAAGATGAAAACATAGAGGAGACCATCGTTGTAGATGAAGTGAATTTGAAAGAAGTCAATTTGGAGAAGAATATGATTATACAAGCAAGTCCTACTATGTCTTCAAATCCCTCTTTCAATTCTATGGAGAATGTTTCAATATGCACAAATCCAGGTATGTCTCCAAATCCACATGTTAGTGAAATGGTAAATTCGTATGTAGAAATTTTACAAGATGCTAGACTTAACGATTTAGACATTGATAATATTCAGAGAGATGAAAATTTTATAGAATTTGTTGAAAATAAAAATGAGATTGATGCTTTTGTTGAAAATGAAATTGAGAATAATCCTTTTATTGAAAATGAAAACAAAAACCGTTTTGTTGATGTAAATGAAAATGAAAACCATTTTGTTGATGAAAATTAAGATGAAAATGTAAATCATTTTGAAGTTGAAAATGAAAATAAAAATGAAGATGAAGATGAAATTCTAGAATGTGATGTTGAATTTAATGAAAATACTTTTTTTAAAATTGAAAGTGGTGTTTTTGATAATCTTCCTAGTCAAATTTCTTGGAGGCAAATAAGAACACATGCAAATAAAATATACAACAAATTCTTTTATCATAAAAAAATTGCAATTCAATGTCAACTAATGATGCAATTGATGAGAATGCAAAAAATGAGGAAAATAATGAAAAGGTTAGGCTTTTTTGTTAAACCAAAAAGAAAAGATCAATCATTAAAACATGCTATGTGTATTGTTGCTAGTGCCATTCAATCTATTGGAAAAAATAGTTGATCTAAAGAAAAATGCAAGAAGAAGAGCTATAACAACTGCTATAGTTAATAAAGCAACTTTGAATAAAAGAATGGTAAGAAATATTAGTGAAGTTTTAAAAATACATCCTAAAACATTGCTAAGAGTGGAAAAAAATAAGAGAAATTATAGAAAATGATCCTATCAACCAATGTTGGAGTTTCAGTGGTCAACTCCCGAGGTCAGATATGAAATTGAATCTTTGATTGCAAAATATTGGCATGATAATACTAGGGTTTCATCTAATGCTAGAGATGTTTTAAAATTAAGGTTGGGGTCCAAAGTTTGCGATCCTCACCCAAAACACCTATTAGATACAACACAAACTGAATTTTATAAAAAAAATTGTGGTGATTTAGTGTTACCCGGTAATATTAAAATAAGTCAAAGGTCTTTTGAAAAATGTAAACCGCGTGGTATGTAAAAATTAGTAAGCAACAAATATCTTTTTGTTATAAAACACATATTCAATTTTATTATTTTTATGATGTTTTTCGATATATATATACATTGTACCTTGCATACTAACATGATTATACAAGAATGCGGTATTAATATGCCACCTAAAGCAATAAGGGAGTTTATTTCAAGTTTGTTTTGTGAAAGTTCTAATGGTAAATTGTTTTATTTAAGTTCTTGTATTTCTGGACAATGCATTGACTATGGAAATCTTTCATCCTTAGGAATTTGTATGCATGAAAGTGTTGATAATGATTTTGGACAACAATTAGTAGAAGTTAAAAGATTTAAGAATGCTCACTATTCTTTAAAAGATGGAAAATAGGAAAACGTTGTGATTTAGTTACAAAAAAAGTTCTAGTGTGCATGCATTCATGAGTGAATTTAAGAATAAGATAGTACCAAAATATATCATGCACTCTCAACATGCTCAATGGCTTGATGGCCAATTTCACGCATGTAGAAACACATTTCCAATTGGTACTATACTTTCAGTGGTTGATTTTGCAGAAAATTATACTCTAGCTCCGCAAGAGGAAATTCAATCACAGTATTATAATTCAGTGCAAGTAGCTATGTTTGTCCATATTGCTTATAGAAATGTAGATGATAGCGCTGAGGATGATAGAAAAGTTCTGAGGGAATATCATTTTTATTTGAGTGACAACCGATTACACTCATCAGAGTTTGTTCAATACTATTTCAGTATATTTTGCAAAATAATTAAGAGAAAGAGGAATCCATATGAAAGAACACCTCATATGGTCAGATAGTTGTACGAGGCAATTCAAGAATGCTCAAATGTTCTATTGGTTAAGAAGGATTCACAAAGAACTTAATGTCCAACATATACAAATTTTTTTTGAAGCTGGCCATGGTAAAGGAGAACATGATGGAGTTGGTGCATGTGTCAAAAGAATTCTTGCTAGAGAAAAATTAAAATTCAAAGATGCAATAAAATTTAAATATGCATGTGGGATTGTTGATTGGTGTAATACAATATTATCTACACCTAGTTCGAGTGAGTACTCTAGAGTTCATCGATTCTTTTGGTTGGCTGAAGAAGATAACATTGTACCTAGAGGTGAATGTGAGACAATCAGCGGATCTACTAAATGGCATTCATTTAGGAGTTCGACAACAAGCACATGGACTATGTGGACAAGGGAGCTTGCATGTTTTTGCCAGTTTTATATCTCAGGAGATTGGGAAGCATGTGTAAATACAGAATGGGTTGAATAGTGGGAGCAAAGATCATTGACACCTGCACAAGGACATGATCAATATGAAAGAACTATTGAAGAAAATGATCAAGTGTTTGCATCTGAAGACTATGACCATGTTTTAGAATTTGTACAAGAAGGTAATTTAATTCAATTGATTTCACTTTATTAAGTTATTTTGTAATACTAAATTTTTTATATTGATATGTGCAAGTTATTAAATCAATTTTTGTTTGCAGTACATGTGTATTCTATTGTTGCACCTGAGGGGAATGAAGAGCAAACGAAATATTGGTTGGCTCATTGCGTGGAGAATAAACATAAGTTAATATCACCTTGAGAAGATGATGATGGCTATCATTATCCAATAGGTACCATGATCCCCTTAAGACATCCCCTTAAGAAAATTTTGATAACAATTTTTTTGATTCTCTTAAGAAATTTTTCAGAACAAGTTTTTCATCCCATTAAGAAAATTTTGAGAACTTATATGATGATTTTTTTCATGTTTTCCAATAGGATCAGTTGTGGTTGTTGGCACTTGGCTACAAAAATACCTAGCAAGGAAGAATGGTCTACCTGCATTCAAAGATTATGAACCGCATAAAAAAATTATACATTATTCACATTTGGTGGTGGCAACAAATATAAAACTAGATCGGTATCGCGGAAGACCTACAAATAAAGTGTTATGGACAATTTCTATGGAAGAGCATGAGATAATCATAGATGTATTACAAAAAAGAGAGGATGTAGATGGTACAATGGAATAAGTAAATACAGGTAAATATAGTTTGTTTTATATTGTCTTTTTAAATAGAGGTAATTATTAGTTAAAATATATTCAAATACATGTTTTGATTACATATTGATATTGCTTGTACATAAATAGTATTGTCACCCCTTAAGACATTGTATTATGACCCCTTAAGACGTTCTATTATGAACCCTTAAGACATCCCCTTAAGACATTCTATTATGAACCCTTAAGATGTCCCCTTAAGACATCGTATTATGACCCCTTAAGATGTCCCCTTAAGACATCGTATTATGACCCCTTAAGATGTCGTATGACCCCTTAAGATATCCCCTTAAGATGTTCTATTATGAAACCTTAAGAAATCCCCTTAAGATGTTGTATTATGACCCCTTAAGATGTCTTCAGACGTTGTATTATGACCCCTTAGGATGTCCCCTTATTTGTTTTCAATGTACCTATTTGTTTTGACAAGTTATAAATTAGTATTGGATGCCATTATTTGTTTTGACAGCTTATAAATTAGTATTGGATGCCATTATTTTTTTTGAAGACTTATAAAATAGTATTGAATTCTATTATTTGTGTTGATAGCTTAAAAAATAGTATTGGATGCCATTATTTGTTTTGACAGCTTATAAATTATTGTTGGATTTTATTATTTATATAATTTATTAATGCTTTTGTTCTCTAATCTTGTATGGTTTTGTTTATTTCCTAAAATTTTATCCTTTCTAGTATATAAACAAATTACTTTTGTTTGTAAATTATGATTTATTGACTAATTATTGATTGACGTGAATTGAATAAGTTCATTGACTAATTATAGCTAATTATTGAATATGCATATCATGTATGAGATCACTAAATTTGTAAAGTATAATTATTAAAATGTGCTATTAATTTCAACTTTAATTTCATATTTATATTTAATTTCACATTAATGTCCTATATTAATATCTTGACTATGAACATAAAATGCATGTAAATGTATATGTGTAAATTAAAATTTCAAACAATAATATAGTCCATAATTTATGTAAATATATTAAGTGCATGAAACCAATATATTGAGCGCATGAAAAAAATTCCATCAAAGTACAACCCATGAACTAAAGTCCAACTAAGTACTAAAGAACCATGAAATATAAAGTCCAACATAGTACATGAGAAACCAAAAATATAGTCCACAAAATAAAAAAATATAACCCACAAAAACATGTTTCTAGGTCATGTATTGTCTCTATAATCAAGAGACCTCTTCATGCCATGCAAACTATGCAGATGACCTGAAACACTCTATACAAGAGCAAGATGAAATCATATGTAAGACAATGAAAAAATATTTAATGACAATTTAATTTATAATTCATCATATTAAAATTAAATTACCGTCATATCTAGGTTTGGATGCTCTACTGCACCTAAAGCAACCTCTATATTCTCTAAATCAATCTAGACATAAACAAGACAAAGAAAGTTAAAATTAGATGCACAAGTCTACAATTAAAAATGATTTAATTGAAATTAATTTATAATTTATCATATTTTAATTGTACCATATCCATAGGTTGTGCACCCTCTTCTACAGGACATGTTTGTACATTCTCAACTACTAGATGTGTCACATGCTATAAAAGAAAAAGAATTTAAAACATGTATTAGCTCAAATTATATATAATATTCAATTTGAAATTTAAAATTAAAGTTATATATTCACAATATATAATTTATAATTGAATTTAAATATAATAAAAAATTTAAATTACCATTTGATCTGGAGCCTGCTCCACATGCCCTCCAAGAGGTGTAACTATGTCTGGGTCAGGGCTGAAAGTTGCACTAACAAAGTCCTACAAGATCAAAATTAAAGCATGTACATACTTGAATTAGGTATATATATATATATATATATATATATATATATATATATTCAAGTTTGCACATTTTGTGTAGAAATTTATTTAAACAACCTAAAATTTAGAGGCCTCACGAGTAACCGCAAAATCTAATGTTTGCCCGATACCCATTCTGATTGTGGTATCAACCTAGATAGACATGTAGACACATGTAACACAAGCTTATAATATTTTCAAGTGTACATGCACATTTCATATATATAGTGAATTAAAAATTCATAATTGTAACTATACTAATGTAAGTTAAACAATTTACAATATAAATGTACCTGCCCCTGGTCTATGACGGTCGATAGTGGAGGAGTGCTCATCAACCCCTCGAGTGGAATCAACGTGGAAGCCGATTGACTCGCCTAAACCAACATTAATATTTCAAACATATATGTTATTCTATTATAAATTTAAAACTCAAGTTAAAAATCATTTCATTTATAATTTAAAAAATTGAAATCAAAATACCCCATAAGGGTTGTCGATTAGGACTAGTGTCGATGTATGTACTCATGGAATGAATGATTGCCCCATCATTACTATAGTCTGTACACCAAATAGTTTGATTGTTAAAATGTATTGCAAACTTTACTTTGATATATACATTCATCAAAATTCTTATAAAATGAACGTGTAGATGCATATTTATACCTGTGTACCAGTGTCCTCAGGATGTTCGCCTCTTGTAAGAAACTCTACAAATGAACTGATGTGACCAAATGAACCACCAGAATCTCCACGTCCACCCGAACTAGGTGTGGCCTGATCAGGTCCATAGCATACTTGATGGCAACTGGTACATACATGTGGGATGGGCCTCAACACTCCTGGAGTGGTACTCAGAACAGCTCCATAGAACACTCCTCCATCATCATCATCTCTATGCTCCCCACCCGCTATCGCAGAAGCATGTTGATCAAGGTCTCCTGCGAGTGTACTAAGGGAACCTAATGTCAAGACCATAGATCGATGATGCATAGGTGCAAGGAATGGGAGGACCAAGAGCAACAACAAGGGGTTGTGCATGCACAGGGCATTGGGGATCAACCCTTGCCCCTAACCTCTGTTGTGGCATGCCGCCACCAACACCCTGAAATGATTTAAAATCAAAATAATTGGGCTTGTGCCCCATAACAAACTCTACATATAATTTCCTCAAAAAATACAATGGGCACTCCCAATTAGCATGTGGGGGACTATCAAAAACCATATACCATCGATCCCAAAAATGTGCACTCATTTGTGGATGTATGCACCACCTCATGGATATTCTAGATTTGTTTGTAGGAATGGGTTGTCGAGTAACGGGGTCGAGAAAGTAGGGGGCTAGGTGGGCTTTCATTATTTTAAGGTCTAATATTTCTTTATAAGAGAGACCATCAGCATAAAATTGTCTCATTTGTTCTCTGTCTCATCTATGCCTATCTAGATCAGAATCAATGGTCCTGATGGCATCCACAACGTTTTGCATTGCAGATGCAAAATGTCTAACATGGGGTGGAATCAATGCTTGACTCTGCATAGCATTGATTTGATTTTGTATTGATGCAACCTGATCATTTATGATCATTTATGCATGCTCGGAAGTGAGCCTCATTTGATGCAACAAGTTATGGAGGTGGCATATTAGGTGGAGGGGGAGGTGGAGGTGGATTGATGATATCATCAATGTTAAAATCATCCATGATATAAGATATAAGTGTGCACCTGCATTAAATTATACTAAATTAACATACAAACTTAAAAAATTACAAGAAATAGTTAAATTTGAAACACACATGCAAATTTGTTTAAATATGATGTGCATACATATATTAAGATCATATAAAATTGAAACACAATCCTACATTGATTGAACTTGATCAAGTAAAATATGTACATACATTTAAAAAAAAAATACCATGCATTTAACATACATACATTTAACATGTACATGTACATTTAAAATAAAAAATACCATGCATAATTTGCATGCATACATCATTAAAGTAAACTATGTACATACAAATATCAAAATTTAACAACTATATGTGCAATTTTAATACATGTGTACATAGTAAACAATAAAATTGAAACATTCACAAAAAGCTCATTTTATGTCTAATGCATGTATATATATCCATCTAGAACCATCCATCTAAAAATATCCATCTAGAACCAAAATCATAAATTCACGTCAAACAAAATATCCATCGTTCACCAAATTCATAAATTCATAACTATTTAAGATCATTGTCTTAATTTAAAAACTATTGTGGCTTTCTACTGCATCTCTTCATTTATTTATGTTTTTCCTTTTCAGAATCAGAAGTTCTCCTCTCCTCTAGCCATTGTCGATGCTCATCTAAGATCCCATCCATAGCCCTGACAGCATCAACAATGGTTTGCATCCTAGATGCAATCATCCTCACAGGTGGTGCGAAAAATTCTTCATTTTGAATAATGTTGATTTGATCTTGGATGGTTCTAACATTGGAATTGATTCATGCTTGCAAATGAGCACCATCGATTTCAGGTGGTGGAGGTGGGGGGTTATGAGGTGGAGTGGGTGGAGGTGGAGGTGAAGGTGGTGGAGATGGAGGGCGTGGAGGTTGATTGCGAATATTATTGAATTGATCCATGTGATATCTAGAAGATATGAGTGAACCTGCATTAGATTTGTAATTTCAAAATGTAAGATACATGTTTAGGATTTATACCCTTAAACCATTCAATATAAATGGCCTAATTGACTACATATGATAAAATAAAATTTTAAGCCTCATTTATGTCTAAGGAAAGTTACTTGAATGAAAATACAATTAACTATTAATATTAGACAATTTATGAATGTTATAGGGTTTACGGTTTAGAGTTTAACATAGATCCCCTTAAGCCATCCTACCACCCTAAACTGTAAATTAATCAACCTAGATCATGATTTATCTCATTCATATTATAATCTTGCATGATCTTATTATTGTTAAATTTGTTTTACGGAACTTAGGGTGAATTTTTGGTGTCCCTTGGAATATAATGAACTTGCAAGTTAGTGAAGAACATTTTCTTGTGGAACAGTTGATTGAGATAGGTCTTGTTTCAACTGACCAACCTAGATCATGAAATATCATTCATATTATAATCTTGCACAATCTTGTTATTGTTAAATTTGGTTGCCTTGGGCAACTTCACCAAATTTTAAGAAATTATTTGATCCCATTAAGAAATGTCATATTAGGACCCCTTAAGACATCGATTTATGATCTAGGGTGATAGGATGGCTTAAGGGGATCTATGTCTAGTGAGGTCTTAGGACAAAATAACATGGCTTAAGGGAATCAAATTTGGTGGAGTTGCCTAAGGCAACCAAATTTGATTTTAAGGTCCTAAGACAAAATGAATGCTTTAGTGAAGAACATTTTCTTGTGGAATAGTTGATTGAGATAGGTCTTGTTTCAACTAACCAACCTAGATCATGAAATATCATTCATATTATAATCTTGCACAATCTTGTTATTGTTAAATTTGGTTGCCTTGGGCAACTTCACCAAATTTTAAGAAATTTTTTGATCCCATTAAGAAATGTCATATTAGGACCCCTTAAGACATTGATTTATGATTTAGGGTGATAGGATGGCTTAAGGGGATATATGTCTAGTGAGGTCCTAGGACAAAATAGCATGGCTTAAGGGAATCAAATTTGGTGGAGTTGCCTAAGGCAACCAAATTTGATTTTAAGGTCCTAAGACAAAATGAATGCTTTAGTGAAGAACATTTTCTTGTGGAACAATTGATTGAGATAGGTCTTGTTTCAAATATCATTCATATTATAATCTTGCACAATCTTGTTATTGTTAAATTTGGTTGCCTTGGGCAACTTCACCAAATTTTGAAAACTTATTTGATCCCATTAAGAAATGTCATATTAGGACCCCTTAAGACATTGATTTATGATTTAGGGTGATAGGATGGCTTAAGGAGATCTATGTCTAGTGAGGTCCTAGGACAAAATGACATGGCTCAAGTGAATAAAATTTGGTGAAAAAATGATGTCTTTATCCTGTTTAGGATTTAGAGTTTTTAGTTTAGGGTTTACGGTAATACGATGGCTTAAGGGGATCTTTGTAGTAAGGTTCTACTACAAAATGACATGGCTTAAGGGAATCAAATTTGGCTTAAGGGGATCTTTTTAGTAAGGTTCTATGACAAAATGACATGGCTTAAGGGAATCAAATTTGGTGGAGTTGCCTAAGGCAACCAAATTTGATTATAAGGTCCTAAGACAAAATGGATGCTTTAGTGTTGAGGGTTTAGATTTTAGAGTTCAGGGCTTAGGGTTTAATGAACTTAGGGTGAAGTTTGGGTGGCCCTTGGAATAATGGACTTGCAAGTTAGTGCCTAGTTTATGAATATTTTTTTATTTTATGAATAGATTGACTATTTCTGTAATAGAAACACATAATTATGTGTGATTAAGATTGAGTTTGATGTATATTTTAATTGGATTTTTCTTTAATTGAATATAAGATTATTTTATTTAATATTTTTTCATTAATATTGAACTCACTTAAATGAATTTTATGATATAAAACATGTATAATATAAAATTAGTTAATGTTGAATTGAAAGTATTTTATTTTAGATTGTTTGTAATTGAAAGAACCTAAAATAACTTAGAAAACAAAAATATTTAGATTATTTAGTGTCTAGGTAACTAGTGCAAAAATTTAAATCCTAGACCAATACTCTAAGTACATATATATGGTAAATCCTAAACCATGGATTTAATCATTAAAATTTTAAAATTAAAATTCAAAATTTTCCATCCCTTACAAATTTAATAATACATTATGAGCCAACTAAACTTGCTTAGTATTAGAAGGCATTCAATTGTCTTTATTTTATCATTTAATTACACTTGATCATTATTCACAAATCATTTAAATTTTTGAAAGTACTATATGATAGGAACACTTCAATAGGAGGACCTAAATTTAATCTAATTATGCATCACCATTTCCAAGTTTTAATACTATTCTCCTCAATCATTTCCATAATCATGAACTTGATCTTATCATGAGGGCTAACCTATGAGAACATGACAATTGAGATCCAACACTTAGTGCCCCTAGGTGTTTTTAAATGCCACTACTTAATAACTTAAATCTTCATTTTTAATAAAACTAATTTCTATGTGTCAAGTAACCCTCTCATTTAATTTCACAAAAAATAAATATTATGCATATGTCATAAACTCTATTCTTTAAATTAATTTATATATTTCTTACCATTATTTTTCTCAAAAATATATTTAAAAACTATATTTTTCTTCAAAATAGATTATAACTTAAATCTTAATTTCTAATAATTAATTGTTCAAAATCCTCATTTTTTCTCTAATAGAATAGACATCTATATTTTTTAAAGAGAGTTGATTTATTTACCATCCCTAATTTAATTTACATTTCATCAAAATACCACATTTATTCTTAAGTAGTTCAACTTCAATTCAAGAACCCTAGATCCCTAGATGAAGCTAGATTTTGAATTTATTCCTCACTTAAGGTTTTGAATAGATCCTAGATGAAGCTAGATTTAGAATAGACTGATTATGTGACCTAAAATTAATTATCAAAATTCATATAAAAGATAGTTCTAAATGAAAATTCATATAGCAATAATTAACTCATTTCACAAAAAATGGAAAGTTTTTCTAATCTAATTATAATTTAACATTGAAACTAAAATTTAACATATCATTTTATCCATACAATGCAAATCAAATTTAAAACATTTAAGCAATGCAAAAGAATTTTCTTGAGCTCAAATATTAGGGTTTTCAAAATCAAAATGATTTGTTTGATTTCAATTTAGGGTTTCAATTTTTTTTTTTGTTTCAATTCAATTCAGGGTTTCAATTTCTAAGCAATTAGGGTTTTTAATACAATTTTTTAGTTTCAATTCAAATTAGAGTTTTGAAATTCTTTTTTTTTTGCTTTGATTTGAATTCGAGATTTCAAAAAGCTTGATTAGGGTTTCTAAATGCAAATTTTCAATTTATTTCAATTTCTAGGGTTTTGAAATGCAATTTTTTTGTTTCATTTCAATTATTGTTTTGAAATTCAATTTTTTTTTGGATTCATCAAACAATTCAAGTTTCAAAAGTTAAATTTTGTTTCTAAAATACAATTCAAGTTTTATTTTTTTGTTTCTATTGAAAATCTTCACAATTTGACCTATTTTTTTAATCTATTTCTAAAATTTCTTATTTAAAAAATAACATGAAATAAAATGCTTAAAATGGAAATAAAATTTGAAATAAACATGCTAGAAATAGTAAATTTATCAAGAATTTCAATTTCAAATGTAAAAATGCAAAAAA
>CM021109.1:5509584-5542991 GCA_007115665.2 Sequoiadendron giganteum
TATTTACTGGTTTTACCCTTTAATCTATCTTTTTCTTTTGTTTGAAACCCCATTGATTTACCAAAAATAGTTTGGTAAGATGAGTCATTGCTTGAATCTTTTACCAGCACAGGCCCCTTGAACATTATAGTTGCATGAACCAATTGAGTGACATCAGACAGTTGAGAACCAACTACCAGGACCTTGGGAGTTAGGCTACTACATGTTGTCTTTCTTTTTAAGGAGAAATGGAGTAGAAATATTCTGTTTTAATGTTGTTTGTGTCATTTTAACCATCAACATGACCGTTGGCAAGGGGAAGGGATCCCATTCCCCTGCCAATGTTCCCGACAATAAATATTGGGAATGGGATCCCATTTGTTAAAAAATGGGATCCCATTCTATAATCGGGACCCTGTTTGTTAAAAAAAGGGGATCCCGTTCTATAATAGGGACCCCGTTTGTTAAAAAAATAGGATCCCATTTCTTTTTAACTATGTTATTTGTACTTATTGTCAAATTTTACTGTGAAGTCTGCAACTTCACATGTACGACCAAGAGCAGTAAAATTGGTCTATTTTTCATCAAGCAATTTTTTTATAGGTGGTGACTTATTTTTTTGATTAATTTTTTCAAAGGAGAGATCCCATTTTTTCAAAGAAGGAACAAAAGATCTTCAACTTGCAATATGAATTGATATTTTCAAAGGAGGCATGAAGAAATTAGTTTTAAAGTGCAATTGTGCTAGTTTTCTACTTGTTTTGAGGAACACAAAAGGAAGAATTTAGTCCTTATAGGTCTTGAACTTTGAATTTGAATTGAATTTTTTGAAGAATTTCACTATTTACATTCATTTGTGCTTGAGAATTTTGTAATCATGGGAGATAAATCTCATAATAAGAGGAGGAATACATTGAATCCTGAAGAAATTGAAGTAAACAAAGAGAAGGAGATACAAAGACAAAGAGAAAGAAGAGTGAGAATTAAATCAATGGATGGTGGGGGAGCATCCAATTCCACAACTATTGAAGATGAAAACATAGAGGAGACCATCGTTGTAGATGAAGTGAATTTGAAAGAAGTCAATTTGGAGAAGAATATGATTATACAAGCAAGTCCTACTATGTCTTCAAATCCCTCTTTCAATTCTATGGAGAATGTTTCAATATGCACAAATCCAGGTATGTCTCCAAATCCACATGTTAGTGAAATGGTAAATTCGTATGTAGAAATTTTACAAGATGCTAGACTTAACGATTTAGACATTGATAATATTCAGAGAGATGAAAATTTTATAGAATTTGTTGAAAATAAAAATGAGATTGATGCTTTTGTTGAAAATGAAATTGAGAATAATCCTTTTATTGAAAATGAAAACAAAAACCGTTTTGTTGATGTAAATGAAAATGAAAACCATTTTGTTGATGAAAATTAAGATGAAAATGTAAATCATTTTGAAGTTGAAAATGAAAATAAAAATGAAGATGAAGATGAAATTCTAGAATGTGATGTTGAATTTAATGAAAATACTTTTTTTAAAATTGAAAGTGGTGTTTTTGATAATCTTCCTAGTCAAATTTCTTGGAGGCAAATAAGAACACATGCAAATAAAATATACAACAAATTCTTTTATCATAAAAAAATTGCAATTCAATGTCAACTAATGATGCAATTGATGAGAATGCAAAAAATGAGGAAAATAATGAAAAGGTTAGGCTTTTTTGTTAAACCAAAAAGAAAAGATCAATCATTAAAACATGCTATGTGTATTGTTGCTAGTGCCATTCAATCTATTGGAAAAAATAGTTGATCTAAAGAAAAATGCAAGAAGAAGAGCTATAACAACTGCTATAGTTAATAAAGCAACTTTGAATAAAAGAATGGTAAGAAATATTAGTGAAGTTTTAAAAATACATCCTAAAACATTGCTAAGAGTGGAAAAAAATAAGAGAAATTATAGAAAATGATCCTATCAACCAATGTTGGAGTTTCAGTGGTCAACTCCCGAGGTCAGATATGAAATTGAATCTTTGATTGCAAAATATTGGCATGATAATACTAGGGTTTCATCTAATGCTAGAGATGTTTTAAAATTAAGGTTGGGGTCCAAAGTTTGCGATCCTCACCCAAAACACCTATTAGATACAACACAAACTGAATTTTATAAAAAAAATTGTGGTGATTTAGTGTTACCCGGTAATATTAAAATAAGTCAAAGGTCTTTTGAAAAATGTAAACCGCGTGGTATGTAAAAATTAGTAAGCAACAAATATCTTTTTGTTATAAAACACATATTCAATTTTATTATTTTTATGATGTTTTTCGATATATATATACATTGTACCTTGCATACTAACATGATTATACAAGAATGCGGTATTAATATGCCACCTAAAGCAATAAGGGAGTTTATTTCAAGTTTGTTTTGTGAAAGTTCTAATGGTAAATTGTTTTATTTAAGTTCTTGTATTTCTGGACAATGCATTGACTATGGAAATCTTTCATCCTTAGGAATTTGTATGCATGAAAGTGTTGATAATGATTTTGGACAACAATTAGTAGAAGTTAAAAGATTTAAGAATGCTCACTATTCTTTAAAAGATGGAAAATAGGAAAACGTTGTGATTTAGTTACAAAAAAAGTTCTAGTGTGCATGCATTCATGAGTGAATTTAAGAATAAGATAGTACCAAAATATATCATGCACTCTCAACATGCTCAATGGCTTGATGGCCAATTTCACGCATGTAGAAACACATTTCCAATTGGTACTATACTTTCAGTGGTTGATTTTGCAGAAAATTATACTCTAGCTCCGCAAGAGGAAATTCAATCACAGTATTATAATTCAGTGCAAGTAGCTATGTTTGTCCATATTGCTTATAGAAATGTAGATGATAGCGCTGAGGATGATAGAAAAGTTCTGAGGGAATATCATTTTTATTTGAGTGACAACCGATTACACTCATCAGAGTTTGTTCAATACTATTTCAGTATATTTTGCAAAATAATTAAGAGAAAGAGGAATCCATATGAAAGAACACCTCATATGGTCAGATAGTTGTACGAGGCAATTCAAGAATGCTCAAATGTTCTATTGGTTAAGAAGGATTCACAAAGAACTTAATGTCCAACATATACAAATTTTTTTTGAAGCTGGCCATGGTAAAGGAGAACATGATGGAGTTGGTGCATGTGTCAAAAGAATTCTTGCTAGAGAAAAATTAAAATTCAAAGATGCAATAAAATTTAAATATGCATGTGGGATTGTTGATTGGTGTAATACAATATTATCTACACCTAGTTCGAGTGAGTACTCTAGAGTTCATCGATTCTTTTGGTTGGCTGAAGAAGATAACATTGTACCTAGAGGTGAATGTGAGACAATCAGCGGATCTACTAAATGGCATTCATTTAGGAGTTCGACAACAAGCACATGGACTATGTGGACAAGGGAGCTTGCATGTTTTTGCCAGTTTTATATCTCAGGAGATTGGGAAGCATGTGTAAATACAGAATGGGTTGAATAGTGGGAGCAAAGATCATTGACACCTGCACAAGGACATGATCAATATGAAAGAACTATTGAAGAAAATGATCAAGTGTTTGCATCTGAAGACTATGACCATGTTTTAGAATTTGTACAAGAAGGTAATTTAATTCAATTGATTTCACTTTATTAAGTTATTTTGTAATACTAAATTTTTTATATTGATATGTGCAAGTTATTAAATCAATTTTTGTTTGCAGTACATGTGTATTCTATTGTTGCACCTGAGGGGAATGAAGAGCAAACGAAATATTGGTTGGCTCATTGCGTGGAGAATAAACATAAGTTAATATCACCTTGAGAAGATGATGATGGCTATCATTATCCAATAGGTACCATGATCCCCTTAAGACATCCCCTTAAGAAAATTTTGATAACAATTTTTTTGATTCTCTTAAGAAATTTTTCAGAACAAGTTTTTCATCCCATTAAGAAAATTTTGAGAACTTATATGATGATTTTTTTCATGTTTTCCAATAGGATCAGTTGTGGTTGTTGGCACTTGGCTACAAAAATACCTAGCAAGGAAGAATGGTCTACCTGCATTCAAAGATTATGAACCGCATAAAAAAATTATACATTATTCACATTTGGTGGTGGCAACAAATATAAAACTAGATCGGTATCGCGGAAGACCTACAAATAAAGTGTTATGGACAATTTCTATGGAAGAGCATGAGATAATCATAGATGTATTACAAAAAAGAGAGGATGTAGATGGTACAATGGAATAAGTAAATACAGGTAAATATAGTTTGTTTTATATTGTCTTTTTAAATAGAGGTAATTATTAGTTAAAATATATTCAAATACATGTTTTGATTACATATTGATATTGCTTGTACATAAATAGTATTGTCACCCCTTAAGACATTGTATTATGACCCCTTAAGACGTTCTATTATGAACCCTTAAGACATCCCCTTAAGACATTCTATTATGAACCCTTAAGATGTCCCCTTAAGACATCGTATTATGACCCCTTAAGATGTCCCCTTAAGACATCGTATTATGACCCCTTAAGATGTCGTATGACCCCTTAAGATATCCCCTTAAGATGTTCTATTATGAAACCTTAAGAAATCCCCTTAAGATGTTGTATTATGACCCCTTAAGATGTCTTCAGACGTTGTATTATGACCCCTTAGGATGTCCCCTTATTTGTTTTCAATGTACCTATTTGTTTTGACAAGTTATAAATTAGTATTGGATGCCATTATTTGTTTTGACAGCTTATAAATTAGTATTGGATGCCATTATTTTTTTTGAAGACTTATAAAATAGTATTGAATTCTATTATTTGTGTTGATAGCTTAAAAAATAGTATTGGATGCCATTATTTGTTTTGACAGCTTATAAATTATTGTTGGATTTTATTATTTATATAATTTATTAATGCTTTTGTTCTCTAATCTTGTATGGTTTTGTTTATTTCCTAAAATTTTATCCTTTCTAGTATATAAACAAATTACTTTTGTTTGTAAATTATGATTTATTGACTAATTATTGATTGACGTGAATTGAATAAGTTCATTGACTAATTATAGCTAATTATTGAATATGCATATCATGTATGAGATCACTAAATTTGTAAAGTATAATTATTAAAATGTGCTATTAATTTCAACTTTAATTTCATATTTATATTTAATTTCACATTAATGTCCTATATTAATATCTTGACTATGAACATAAAATGCATGTAAATGTATATGTGTAAATTAAAATTTCAAACAATAATATAGTCCATAATTTATGTAAATATATTAAGTGCATGAAACCAATATATTGAGCGCATGAAAAAAATTCCATCAAAGTACAACCCATGAACTAAAGTCCAACTAAGTACTAAAGAACCATGAAATATAAAGTCCAACATAGTACATGAGAAACCAAAAATATAGTCCACAAAATAAAAAAATATAACCCACAAAAACATGTTTCTAGGTCATGTATTGTCTCTATAATCAAGAGACCTCTTCATGCCATGCAAACTATGCAGATGACCTGAAACACTCTATACAAGAGCAAGATGAAATCATATGTAAGACAATGAAAAAATATTTAATGACAATTTAATTTATAATTCATCATATTAAAATTAAATTACCGTCATATCTAGGTTTGGATGCTCTACTGCACCTAAAGCAACCTCTATATTCTCTAAATCAATCTAGACATAAACAAGACAAAGAAAGTTAAAATTAGATGCACAAGTCTACAATTAAAAATGATTTAATTGAAATTAATTTATAATTTATCATATTTTAATTGTACCATATCCATAGGTTGTGCACCCTCTTCTACAGGACATGTTTGTACATTCTCAACTACTAGATGTGTCACATGATATAAAAGAAAAAGAATTTAAAACATGTATTAGCTCAAATTATATTAATATTCAATTTGAAATTTAAAATTATTTAGTTATATATTCACAATATATAATTTATAATTGAATTTAAATATAATAAAAAATTTAAATTACCATTTGATCTGGAGCCTTGCTCCGCATGCCCTCCTGGAGGTGTAACTATGTCTGGGTCAGGGCTGAAAGTCGCACTAACAAAGTCCTACAAGATCAAAGTTAAAGCATGTACATACTTGAATTAGGTAAATATATATATATATATATATATTCAAGTTTGCACATTTTGTGTAGAAATTTTTTTTAAACAACTTGAAAATCAGAGGCCTCACGAGTAACCGCAACATCTAATGTTTGCCCGATGCCCATTCTCATTGTGGTATCAACCTAGACATACATGTAGACATGTAACACAAGCTTATAATATTTACAAGTGTACATGCACATTTCATATATAGTGAATAAAAATTCATAATTGTAACTATACTAATGTAAGTTAAACAATTTACAATATAAATGTACCTACCCCTAGTCTATGATGACCGATAGTGGAGGAGTGCTCGACAACCCCTTGGGTGGAATCAATTTGGAAGCCGATTGACTCACCTAAACCAACATAAATATTTCAAACATATATGTTATTCAATTATAAATTTAAAACTCAAGTTAAAAATCATTTCATTTATAATTTAAAAAATTGAAATCAAAATACCCCATAAGGGTTGCAAATTGAGGACTGGTGTCGATGTATGTACTCATGGAATAGATGATTGCCCCATCATTACTATCGTCTGTACACCAAATGGTTTGATTGTTAAAATGTATTGCAAAACTTTACTTTGATATATACATTCATCAAAATTCTTATAAAATGAATGTGTAGATGCATATTTATACCTTGTACCAGTGTCCTCAGGATGTTCGCCTCTTGTAAGAAACTCTACAAATGAACTGATGTGACCAAATGAACCACCAGAATCTCCACATGTCCACTGAACTAGGTGTGGCTGATCAGGTCCATAGCATACTTGATGGAAACTAGTACATACATGTGGGATGGGCCTGACACTCCTTGAGTGGTACTCAACCAGCTCCATAAAACACTCCTCCATCATCATCATCTCTATGCTCCCCACCGCTATCGTAGAAGCATGTTGATCAAGGTCTCCTGCGAGTGTACTAAGGGAACCTAATGTCAAGACCATAGATCGATGATGCATAGGTGCAGGAATGGGAGGACCAAGAGCAACAACAAGGGGTTGTGCATGCACAGGGTTGGGGATCAACCCTTGCCCCTAACCTCTATTGTGGCATGCCACCACCAACACCCTGAAATGATTTAAAATCAAAATAATTGGGCTTTTGCCCCATAAAAACTCTACATACAATTTCCTCAAAAAATACAATGGGCACTCCCAATTAGCATGTGGGGGACTATCAAAAACCATATACCATCAATCCCAAAAATGTGCACTCATTTGTGGATGTATGCACCACCTCATGGATATTCTAGATTTGTTCGCAGGAATGGACTGTCGAGTAACGGGGTCGAGAAAGTAGGGGGCTAGGTGGGCTTTCATTATTTTAAGGTCTAATATTTGTTTATAAGAGAGACCATCAGCATAAAATTGTCTCATTTGTTCTCTGTCTCGTCTATGCCTATCTAGATCAGAATCAATGGTCCTGATGGCATCCACAACATTTTGCATTGCAGATGCAAAACGTCTAACATGTGGTGGAATCAATGCTTGACTCTACATAGCATTGATTTGATTTTGTATGGATGCAACCTGATCATTTATGTGTGCTCGTAAGCGAGCCTCATCAGATGCAACAGGTTGTGGAGGTGGAGGGGGGAGGGGGAGGGGGAGGTGGATTGATGATATCATCAATGTTAAAATCATCCATGATATGAGATATAAGTGTGCACCTACATTAAATTATACTAAATTAACATACAAACTTAAAAAATTACAAGAAATAGTTAAATTTGAAACACACATGCAAATTTGTTTAAATATGATGTGCATACATATATTAAGATCATATAAAATTGAAACACACATATACATTGATTGAACTTGATCAAGTAAACTATGTACATACGTTTAAAAAAAAATACCATGCATTTAACATGTACATGTACATTTAAAATAAAAAATACCATGCATAATTTGCATGCATATACATCATTAAAGTAAACTATGTACATACATAAAAATTTCAAAATTTAAGAACTATGTGCAATTTTAATACATGTACATAGTAAACAATAAACTTGAAACATTCACAAAAAGCTCATTTTATGTCTAACACATGTATATATATTACAATTTTCCATCATGATCAGACTAGATAGTCATTAAATATATACTATTATAAATTCCTCATTATAAGTTCATAAATTCAAGTCACTAAAAATATCCATCTAGAACCAAAATCATAAATTTACGTCACACAAAATATCCATCATTCACCAAATTCATAAATTCATAACTATTTAAGATCATTGTCTTAATTTAAAAACTATTGTGGCTCTCTACTGCATCTCTTCATTTATTTGCATTTTCCTTTTCAAAATTAGAAATTCTCCTCTCCTCTAGCCATTTTCGATGCTCATCTAAGATCCCATCCATATCCCTGACAACATCAACAATGGTTTGCATCCTAGATGCAATCATCCTCATAGGTGGTGCGACAAATTCTTCATTTTCAATAATGTTGATTTGATCTTGGATGGTTCTAACATTGGAATTGATTTGTGCTTGCAAACAAGAACCATCGATTTTAGGTGGTGGAGGTGGGGGGTTATGAGGTGGAGTGGGTGGAGGTGGAGGTGAAGGTAGTGGAGATGGATGGCACGGAGGTGGATTGTGAATATTATTGAATCGATCCATGTGATCTCTAGAAAATATGAGTGAACCTACATTAGATTTGTAATTTCAAAATGTAAGATACATGTTTAGGATTTATACCATTAAACCATTCAATATAAATGGCCTAATTGAATACATATGATAAAATAAGTAAGCCTCATTTATGTCTAAGGCATGTTACTTGAATGAAAATACAATTAACTATTAATATAAGACAATTTATGAATGTTATAGGTTTTACGGTTTAGAGTTTAACATAGATCCCTTTAAGCCATCGATTTACAATTTAGGGTGATAGGATGGCTTAAGGAGATCTATGTCTAGTGAGGTCTTAGGACAAAATGGTATGGCTCAAGTGAATAAAATTTGGTGACGTTGCTCAAGCAAACCAAATTTCATTAAGGTCCTAGGAAAAAATGATGTCTTTATTTTGTTTAGGGTTTAGAGTTTAGAGTTTAGGGTTTATGGTAATATGGTGGCTTAAGGGGATCTTTTTAGTAAGGTTCTAAGACAAAATGACATGGCTTAAGGGAATCAAATTTGGTGGAGATGCCTAAGGCAACCAAATTTGATTTTAAGGTCCTAAGACAAAATTAATGATTTAGTGAAGAACATTTTCTTGTGGAACAATTGACTGAGATAGGTCTTGTTTCAATTGACCAACCTAGATCATGAAATATCATTTCTATTATAATCTTGCACAATATTGTTATTGTTAAAGTTGGTTGCCTTGGGAAAATTCACCAAATTTTAAGGACTTCTTTGATCCCATTAAGAAATGTCATATTAGGACCCCTTAAGACATCGATTTATGATTTAGGGTGATAGGATGGCTTAAGGAGATCTATGTCTAGTGAGGTCCTAGGACAAAATGACATGGCTCAAGTTAATAAAATTTGGTGAAAAACTGATGTCTTTAGCCTATTTAGGGTTTAGAGTTTAGAGTTTAGGGTTTAGAGTAATACGATGGCTTAAGGGGATCTTTGTAGTAAGGTTATATGACAAAATGACATGGCTTAAGGGAATCAAAATTGGTGGAGTTTCCTAAGGCAACCAAATTTGATTTTAAGGTCCTAAGACAAAATGAATGATTTAGTGAAGAACATTTTCTTGTGGAACAGTTGATTGAGATAGGTCTTGTTTCAACTAACCAACCCAGATCATGAGAGGGTTTAGATTTTAGAGTTCAGGGCTTAGGGTTTAGCAAACTTAGGGTGAAGTTTGGGTGGCCCTTGGAATAATGGGCTTGCAAGTTAGTGCCTAGTTTATGAATATTTTTTATTTTATGAATAGATTGACTATTTTTGTAATAGAAAGACATAATTATGTGTGATTAAGATTGAGTTTGATGTATATTTTAACTGAATGTTTTTTTAATTGAATATAAGATTATTTTATTTAATATTTTTTTCATTAATATTAAACTCACTTAAATGAATTTTATGATATAAAATGTATAATATAAAATTAGTTAATGTTGAATTGAAAGTATTTTATTTTAGATTGTTTGTAATTGAAAGAACCTAAAAGAACTTAGAAAACAAAAATATTTAGATTATTTAGTGTCTAGGCAACTAGTGCAAAAATTTAAATCCTAGACCAATCCTCGAAGTACATATATATGGTAAATCCTAAACCATTTATTTAATCATTAAAATTTTAAAATTTAAATTCAAAATTTTCCATCCCTTACACATTTAATAATACATATGAGCCAACTAAACTTTCTTAGTATTCAAAGCATTCAATTGTCTTTATTTTATCATTTAATTACACTTGATCATTATTCACAAATCATTTAAATTTTTGAAAGTACTATGCTAGGAACACTTCAATAGGAGGACCTAAATTTAATCTAATTATGCATCACCATTTCCAAGTTTGAATACTATTCTCCTCAATCATTCCCATAATCATGAACTTGATCTTATCATGAGGGCTAACCTATGAAAACATGGCAATTGAGATCCAACACTCACCCCTAGGTGTTTTTAAATGTCACTACTTAATAACTTAAATCTTCATTTCTAATAGAACTAATTTCTATGTGTCAAGTAACCCTCTCATTTAATTTCACAAAAATTCAGTATTATGCATATGCCCTAAACTCTATTCTTTAAATTAATTTATATATTTCTTACCATTATTTTTCTCAAAAATGTATTTAAAAACTATATTTTTCTTCAAAATAGATTATAACTTAAATCTTAATTTCTAATAATTAATTGTTCAAAATCCTCATTGTTTCTATGAGACAATAGACATCTATATTTTTTAAAGAGACTTGAATTATTTACCATCCCTAATTTAATTTACATTTCATCAAAATACCACATTTATTCTTAAGTAGTTCAACTTCAATTCAAGAACCCTAGATCCCTAGATGAAGCTAGATTTTGAATTTAATCCTCATTTAAGGTTTTGAATAGACCCTAGATGAAGCTAGATTGTGAATTTAGAGTGTGTTTTTATTTCACCTTTTTAATAGGACTGATTATTTGACCTATAATTAATTATCAAAATTCATATAAAAGATAGTTCTAAATGAAAATTCATATAGCAATACTGTACTCATTTCACAAAAAGTGGAAAGTTTTTCTAATCTAATTATAATGTGACATTGAAACTAAAATTTAAAATATCATTTTATCCATACAATGCAAATCAAATTTAAAACATTTAAGCAATGCAAAAGAAAATTTCTTGAGCTCGAATATTAGGGTTTTCAAAATCAAAAGGATTTGTTCAATTTAAATTTAGGGTTTTAGCAAAAAAAAAAATTCAATTCAACGGTAAGTGAAGAATCATGATGGGCCAAAAAGTGGCGATATGTAAGTGATATGATGGCCCATGTGGCTGACGAATTTTTTCTTACCCAAAATTGATGAAACAAAAAGGGTTTTTAAAGGAGATTCTCATCTTTCCACCAATATAAATTATGCTTTACTTTGAATTTAATAAATAATTATTATTCATTTTCTATTTGAATTACGACTAAAGTCATAATTCATAGGCTAATTGAAAAAAATCTATAGCTTTCAAATGGTATCATATTTTTTGAATCTTAAATGTGTGTCACATTCTATGCTTTACATACTATAGGATTAAAAAAATAAATTGAATTTCATGAAATTTTGACCAATTTAAGGTGGTCAGACATACAATTTTTTATATTTTTTAAAAGTTGTAATAAAAAATTCATAATTAATTATTTACTTGGAAAAAAATTACAAAAAAATATGCATCATATCGAGACATGAGTCCTCTACTTATATCTAAAATCTTATAAAAAAATATTATCATTTTATTGTGGTTAGGGTGGTCAGACAAACACCTACTTCTTATTTTTTCCCTGAAATTTAAGTATTACTGCATTGAAATTTCAAAATTTCACCAAATAGATCTAAAAAGAATAAAATAAACCTAGTAGTTTAGAAACTACATTCAATTTTCTACAGATTATATTCTTACATATTTTTGAAATAATATAGACAACTTATTCAAATTTTTACATCAAGTTGCCTACTCTGATTTTTTGAATTTTCATCGCCACTTAAGGACCTGTTTCTTCCATGATGAACCTGCACATACCCTCAATTTATGGTTTCAATTTCTAAGCAATTAGGATTTTTAATACAAGTTTTTAGTTTCAATTCAAATTAGATTTTTGAAATATATTTTTTTTCTTTGATTTGAATTTGAGATTTGAAAAAACTTGATTAGGGTTTCTAAATGCAAATTTCCAATTTCCAGGGTTTTGAAATGCAATTTTTTGTTTCGTTTCAATTAGGGTTTTCAAATTCATTTTTTTTTTGTTTCATCAAACAATTCAAGTTTCAAAAGTTAAATTTTGTTTCTAAAATACAATTCAATTTTTATTTTTTTTCTATTGAAAATCTTCACAATTTGACATATTTTTTTAATCTATTTGTATAATTTCTCATTTCTACAATAACATGAAATAAAATGCTTAAAATATAATTTTTTTTTGAAATAAACATGCTAAAAATAGTAAATTTATCAACAGTTTCAATTTGGAATGAAAAAATGAAAAAAAGGGGGATTATGGTACCTAGAAGGTCTTTTGGAGGTCATTTTTGCTTTGAAATCGGGATCTTGTGTGCACAAGGAAAAATGAAGATTTCTTCATTTAAAAAAAATAAATAGTGTTGCAAAATGGGATCCCAATTTTTACAAATCGGGATCTCGTTTCCTCTTCGTCGGTTCAGGACCCTCTAGCAAATGGGATCCCATTTTTGAAAAAGTGGGACCCCGTTTGTGATTCAGGCTCGGGAGCCTGAACCGAAACGGGATCCCATTTTTGCGTAGTCGATTTCGTTTGTTCTACTAAGGCAAAAAATTCCACATTTTGTGGACCCAACATTGTGCATTTACCCCAAACAAAGAACCAATGTCCAAAAAATAAGAATCCTAAGCAGGAAGATAATGAGATACTAGTTGTGATGAATCATTGGATGTGCTCAATAAATCATCAACACAAAATGAATGGTTCTACAGAATAGGAATGATAGGAGCCTCAATCAATGACTTTGCACTATGAATCACTTAAGGTGAAGGTACATCAACTGTCCCTGGTGGAGAAGAAGGAGCATTTGAAGAACTCTCATTTGAAGACTCAAAGTATTCCAAAACCTCAAACTCTTGCATAGTAGCATGATCATAGGGTATTTAAACTGAAAAATGAAGAGGCACAAGACAATCTGAAACATGATCATCTGAGAATGGCTGAGTATCAAGATCTCCATGTATTTCCCATATTTTAATCCAAAGAATATATGGACACTCAAAATGATCAATAGCATCCAAAGTGGCATCATCAATATACATTGTAATAACTCCTAAGACATGATCCTTTTTGCAATTCCATGCAAATTTCTTACTATCGGTACCAAGAAGGGGAACAAGATTATACAAATATGGCAACAAATAAAGCCATCAGAGATGTTTTATGATACCATCTCTCCATTGTTTATAATTTCCCCTTTTCAACATAATCACAACAATATGCAAAGAAAACCCCATAATCAACTATGACAAATCTAAAAAAAAAATAAAGATAGTAACCTTCAACAACAATTAGAACTCCCAAATACTGCAAATGAAGTGAAATCGATATCAAACTTCAATGGATTAAAAGAACCACCAAATAGAAAAATATGAGAGAAATTCTGAAACCACTACAAATGTGAAAAAAATACCTTCCTGTTGATATGTGGTTTGTGAAAATCAGCCTCCGTTTACAAAATATATGTAAAAATAAAAAATTCCTATAAAGGTACTTTCAGATCAGGTACCTGGTCCCACGTTCATCCTCGATAGCAAAAATAATGGGCCCAACAAATCAGGCCTTGCCAAGTTACTAGAAAACTAAGTTCGGTCTAGGCACAATCATCGAGCACCAAGCACCACCATATTGCACAAGCATACACTGTCTCTAATCAACACACATTAGGAACTTGAAATGCCATAGTTAGAATTTCTCACACTATGTTGAGGGTCACAACACAATAACAAGACTAACGAAAGTTTCCGCACTCCCAATGTGGGACTTAAGATCCTCACCAAACTATTTCTACTGAAAAAGTAGGAAACCCTACTTTTCCCGCCCAACAAACCACAAACGAATCCGTTGCAAGTAATGTTTGTTTATTGTGGCTTCTCCCACAACATTCCACACCTTTCTTCAAGGGATCGAATTGACTTCTCCAAATAGACAAATCACGCCCTTTGTACAGATCAATGCCTCAAGATGTAAGCCACATCCTCCAAACAAAAATTTGCAGCTTCATTTGCAAATCACAGGTAGAAAATGGTCCTTAGTTTGTGCAAAATTTAAATCTCACCCCTTCCTCAAAAATGGGCTAGAAAAACACCTTCAACTGCCACCACCGATTCCCAAATGTTCTTGGTTCACAAATTACAAAGGTAAATGAAATGCTCGATGCCTCCTCAAAGATCGTGGCCTCTCAAAAGAGAATTGTTGCCTGCCAAAAAAAAATTGGGCCTTCAAAGCAATCAAAGCACTTCTCCAAAATGGAAAAAGGTTCGAGCTTTCAAAAAAATGTGCCTCCCACATAAAAATTTGATCCTCTTAACTGAAAATGGTGCCTTCAAAATGCTAGCTAAATGGACCTTTCTCAACACGAAAAATATCACCCTTTCTTCTGCTTCAATCACCTATGAAAAATCCTTCAAGAAATGAGACAACCCTCCAAATTGAAATATCACCACCAGAAGGAATCACGCCAACAAAAAAATTCAAAAGTGTGCCTCCAATCAAAGGAAAAATGCACAACATAGGAAACTCACATATCGATGCAAGCAAAAATCGTCCCCTCTGAAGAAATCACAATCTCTTCTTTCACAGCAGATCTACAAAAAAAAATGCTTTGTCACCTCCATTAGGCACACCCTTCAAACATGTTAGCCTACACAAGGGGTGCCAATGAAAAGTCACAATGGGTGCACCGGTCTTTGTTCAAAAAGGGGCCCAAACTAAAAAATAATGGTGCTTCAAACTAAAAATAATGCCATTGAAAATGTAGATTCCTTTAAACTGGAATCAATGCAAGCCAACAAAAAGTAGAATTACTACCAATCCGCAACCACCAAAAGAAGAATCGCACCCAACCAAGGTTGAAATATAGCCTCCAATCAGATTTCCCAAGCAGATCACAACCTCTAATAAATTACAGCTCTAGGAATCATAATGGGAAAAATGAAAATAATTGAAGGCCATTTTGAAATTTACAAAATTTCAAATGTTGAGAAAATAGATGATCTTACACTCCAATGAAAACTCTCAAGGAATGATTCATAGTTGGGTGGCTCTGATACCATGTTGGTGTGAGCCCAAGATCACCAATTGGAATGAAAACCTTCACAAAAAGCGAGAGAGACACAAGGCCATTTCACCAAATAAAGAGTGAAAAATTCTAAGATGATTACATTACATGATGTTCCAGTCTTTTAAAGGCATGAAGTATATGATAGGTGAGAAACTTCTCAGCATGGGAAAAACTACCTGAAAGATTAATTATAAACTATTATGCCTAAGTTAAAACTTAAGACTAAATGTAATTTACTCTAAGATGAACATAGTGATATATTGAATCTGTTTCGATAAATAGTTTCACCTATGATGTTAGCTTGAGACACAATGACATCAGGGTGCTGCCACAATAGTGGTTTACACTTTCTAGGAAATCTTGATTTTTGCTGAAATCACACATTTTTAGAAAATATAATGATTTAAGATTTGAAAAGTTCCATTTAAAGGATTCCAATTAAAGAGGGTTTGATCAAACCACCTTATACCAAGCCCCAATGGATAGAACCCCGCTAGTTCTAAACCATACCTATAACAAAATCTCTTTTACACCTATCAAAATGCTGATAAAAAACCACTTTTGATTTACCTTTTGGGGGATCAAATGAATTCATTTAAAATTTATTTTTTGTAAGTATGTAGTCCTTATTATAAGCTTCCAAAAAATTATAATTTTAATTAAATTAAATTAAATTATTATATTTATTTTTTATTTCTTGTGAATGTAGGTTTTTCACCGAAACTCAAGCTCTTTGTTCTGCACATGTGGAAAAATAGAACATTATTAAAAAAATAATTTTAAAAATATGTTTAGGATGGGTATTGATGTCCTTGATCCATTAAAAAAATAAAAATTTAATTTTGATACATACATAAATTTTTTATGTTGTATACAATCCTCCTATGTATGAATTGCAATTTGTTTGACTTTGAAACTTGATTAAGGAAAAAATGTTTAATAAAACACTATGAAACTAAATGAATTGGTTAGATATAGTATTAGAGTAAAGATCTTAACTTAATTATGTGATTAAGTTACCTTTATTCCCTTCTTAAGATTTCACGTTAGTTTGCATAAAGTGACATTTAATAATTATATTAATTATTAAATGTTATCCTATTAGGGCTTCTATTAGGGTTTTTCCTATTAGGGTTTTATTAGGGTTTGCATGATCTCCTTTTTATAAGGATTGATCCCATTGTATTTCATATCAATTCATTCTCTCATTCTCTCTGATATATACATTTTCAGTTTTCAAAGAACCCTTGCTTGTTTGTCTCCATCTCTTCTTTTGTGACAAGTTATTTGCATGAAGGTGATCTTCGGGGTTTGTGGTGTTGTATTTTCTCAACTCCTACATGGTATCAGAACTCCACACCTATTGCTTCATGTTCTTGTTTTGAAGATTTTTGGAGCTTCAAGGGTTTGGAGTTTGTTTTCTTGATCCAGGGCATACCTGCAATTTTGAAGCATTTTCATCTCAAACAGACATCGCCATTGCGTCCGCAGCGGTCCAAAACCCCTAAATCAACTGTTCATTCATCCATTTTGGACAAAGTCGAATTTTAGGGCAAATTTTTTTTACAACTACAACTGTACGACCGTCATCTGCACGCGGATCCATAACAAATTCCAAGTAAAAAAAAAACTTTCGGATTTTTCTTTTTGTCCGAAATTTTTACTACAAAAATTGTACCTGCATTTTAAAAAAAAAAATTCTTAAAAAAATCAAACAAAAAATCAAAAAAATAAAGTAAAGCCTTTTTACGGCTTGCTTAGGCCGGGCGGGACCCTACGCAGTCCTTGCACTGTGTACCCTGCGCAATTCCTGTGTAGTGTACTCTGCGCAGGGGTACGGTGGGGGTGGGCCATGTGCCTCCCCACCTCCAATTTGTTTTTTTAAATTTATTTTGTAAAGTTTTTTTTTTTGTTTTTTTAATTTTTTTTTTTTTAAATTTCATGTATATGCCCTATCGCACATTTACGGTGATGGCCGTTTGGCCATCAAATATAACCCAGTATTTTTGCTACGACAGCCATATGACCGTCAAATTTAACCCAGTGCTGGTTTTTTCCCTCTTTGGAGCTGATTTATTCCGGAGGCCATAACTTGGGCATACGATATCATTTTTTGGCAAATGATATATCGTTGGAAAGCTGGTTTTCGCATATTTCTAGTGGTGTGGGTCTCATCACTTCTTTTTTCCGTTGGTGCATTCTACAGCTAGTTGAAGACAAAGGGGCTATTTTCAGTCTCAAGCTCATAACTTTTGATCCGTTTCTCCATTTTTCGCAATCTCAGCGACGTTGGAACCGTATTTCAGAGTTCTTCAGTTTCGTCCATGCACTTTTTCCAGAGTTCACTCCAGGTATATTTTATTCAATTATTTGTGTTTTCACACTTTGGTGGATTACCTGGACATATTTGCTCTTGAAAATTTTTTGTTCGCATGGGATGCTTTGTTTTTGGCTGTTCTTCATGTATTTCTAGCATTTTTTCCTTTAAGGACATTTTGAGCATCATTTGTAAGCTATCTTTTATATAAACGCATTGAGATAAAGTGTCACACTATTGTACATGCATCTTTTGGGGATTTTGCACATAATGTTGTGCCATATTTTCTACTCGCACTGTTATTATAAAGTGCCATGAGGGATTGTGTAGTTTGTCTTTGTTTTTCCATCACATCCTTGTCCGGTGAGTGTCCCTCCATGACAACAGTGAATCCATACCATTGGGGGTTGTGTAGTTTTCCTTTGTTTGCTATCACACCTTTGTCCAGTGAGTGTCCCTCCATGATGACAATGGATCCATATGATTCTAGCCTCATGCATGTGTGCTTTGTTTTGCACACCACTTTTTCATTTGTAGGTGTTATCTTGCGCACTTTCAGATGTTTCTTCTCCTTCATGCACTACAGGGTGTTTCACATCATTTCAGTGGATCTGTCAGGCTCTCCCAGTTCAGCATTATGGGGGGGTTATTATATTGTTCATGCTAATTCTTGCTTGGTTTCGCCTTGGAAGGGATCTTCCATCTTCAGCGGAGGTTCTTCAGCACCATAGCAGTCATCTTTCGATAATTGTTTGCAACTTCTTCTGCTTTAGTGATGTTCTTCTTTTGGCCTTCTATATCTCTTTTTGGAGTAGAGCTTTTTCCCATGAGGTTTTCTCTATTTTTCCATTTTACAGAGATTTTGTTGTATTTGGGTTCCTGATCTGGCCTAGTTGTCAGGACCCATGTTTTCCTTCTTGCATTGTAGTTACCTTTGCTTTCTTGCATTTGTTTGTAGCTGCATTGTTGCTCATCTTAAGGGGGGGTATTAGAGTAAAGGTCTTAACTTAATTATGTTGATTAAGTTACCTTTATTCCCTTCTTACGATTTCACGTTAGTTTGCATAAAGTGACATTTAATAATTATATTAATTATTAAATGTTATCCTATTAGGGCTTCTATTAGAGTTTTTCCTATTAGGGTTTTATTAGGGTTTGCATGATCTCCTTTTTATAAGGATTGATCCCATTGTATTTCATATCAATTCATTCTCTCATTCTCTCTGATATATACATTTTCCGTTTTCAGAGAACCCTTCCTTGTTTGTCTCCATCTCTTCTTTTGTGACAGGTTATTTGCATGCAGGTGATCTTCGAGGTTTGTGGTGTTGTATTTTCTCAACTCCTACATATCATAGTTAAAAATCTAGATTTTAAAAAATTAGAATTTTATCCTTCATAGAAAAAAATCATGTTGTATACGACAAGCATCACTCCTTAAAAATGTTGTTTACTAATAAAAAATAGCTTTTGAAGGAGATAAAGAAAAAAGTGCAATCTAATTCCAAAATTTTTGAAAAAAATATATTTAGAATCTATAGACAAAACTTCACAAATCACTAGTTTGCATCATCTTAAAATTCCTCATGGTTTAGCCGTTATAGGAGCCCGAAAGTGAAGATTTAGTTAAAAAAAATTAGTTCAGTGTCCAGTTTGCCCAAAAATTGTAAACTAGTATTGTGGGATTAGCCATCATTTAGTACACATTAAAAAAATTACCATCTAACTAAACTTAAAGCAAAATTTCATATTCGAAGTTACCAAATTCAAACCTTCTACTCATATTTGAACTTGTGGGTTTTTGGTTTTCTACTACACCTTGTAGAAACATTGAGGTTATCTAGACTTGCAAAATTTTGACCTACATTTACACTTCACTTTATCATAACAAATTAGAGGTTGTTAGTGTAAATAGTTTACTTAGTTAGCTAATCAACTTTCTATGATTGACCCGTTCAAACTTAGCTTAAGTTTACTTAGGTTATTTCATACTTTTTTCTCACTTCATAGCATTGAGACATGTGTCCTCATCACTTGAGACACCTATTGCATGCATACTTGTCGTTATTTCTCACACACTTGTCAAGTAAGCTCACAAGTGTTGCACATTTAGAGGGGCAGTCAGTCATTGTCTCCTACCTTCTTACCTCATCCACCTTACATATATATAAGGTTCCTCATTGTATTTATGCACTCTTCATTTTTATATAATAAACATCCTTTTGTGCTCATCATTTCACTTGTGGAAGGTTATTAATTCATGCTTTCTAATTCAAAATTCTTCAGTAGGTATAATGACCTAGTTTGAATTAAATTTATCTTCCATGGTTGTTGATGGATAAATGAAAGAAAATTGACTCACTTGGGATAGTTTTGGATGAATGTAAATAGGTTAATTGTGAAGAATATGGTCCTGATTGTACTCTTGTGATAGATTGTTGTTTCTAGGCAATAAATTCATTGTCGATTTTATTTTGGTCTATTTTCTATTGTTGAGCAATATATTTGGCTATATGATTGGGAAATTTGATAAAATTTCTTGATTGCCAGTATGTCACAATTATATAATCGTTATCTAGTGAGAGCAAGAGCACTAGGGGGAGGATGAGGATCCCAATCATCTACTTTATCCCATGTACATCAACAAAGTTTAAACTATCCACACAAGGATCCCAACCATCATTAAATTCATTATCATTACCATATTTTTTATATGTAGTAACCTAAACAAGAGAAATATCAAGAAGGTCAACCAAGAGAACTTGCCAGTACATAGCTAGCTAACAATCCCTTAATCAAAATTTGGGGAGAGAAACCAGTAGAGTTTTTTCTACCATCCTCATTGAGCACAATCTTTTCTCATAAGAAGTGAAAAGGCCTAAGAGAGAATCTCAATTGTCACAAGAAAACTGACTATGACATTGATGACACCTATGAGATAGATATTGACCTTTGTTGGAGGTAAGAGTTGAAGGAACCCTGATAATATTACATGAGACATCACCCTAATGATCAAGTGGTACTTGAAGGTGAGCAACCTCAATTGCAACCTTATTAACTTGCACTTGAATTTGCATAAAATTAGGACTTTAAAAGAAAGTGAGAAATTATGATCAACATAGTTGTTGGGAATAGGATGCCATTTAATTGCATTCTAAAAATATTTCATGTATCTCCTAAGTCCTTGGAATGGGTTTCACAACTCTTGGATTAGGAAGAGATTAATTTGGAATGAAATAAATATTTAATTTGACATTTATAATTATTTCTAACTGTTAGGAGAATGTGGGGACGTCTTGGAATGAGCTCCTACAAAATAGGAGCACATGGGTGCACACATGGGAGGTGGGATCCACCTTGGTTCAATTAATTGGTTGGTGAATTGAGTACACTTCAAAAATGCATCCTAGGTTCCTACAAAATAGGGATTTTGATTTATGCATGTTGAGTACCTATAAAATAGGGTTTGAGGTTAAGTTTAGTTTAGTTTAGTTCAATTATGTTTCAATTATCTTAATTGCATGTTAGTTAATCTCAGTTGACTTGAGTTGCATGGACAGATAATAGGTTGATACATTTACTTAACAAATGGAGGATCATGCATGCACATTTTTTTGCATGAATTGGTGGTAGATGTGTTTCAATTAACAAAGATCAACTTGGGCCCACCTTGGGCACCCAAGTTGGAATCTTTGAGTTACAACTAATGCAAGGAAAATATATTTGTAATGCATAGTTAAGTGGGACCCATTTTGGACACCTTCTTTGAGGATGAGCTTACAAAATATATTTTTGACATCTACGAGGTTAACACTTTAGTGTAGGGTGCCAACTTTGGGGGAGACTATTGTTTGACTTTGTCATGCATGTTTGAACTCAACTTGGCAACCCTAGGTGTGGATTTTCTCAAGAGGCTTTGTGATAAGATAATTGTTAACTCTTATGATTTCGTAAGAAAAAATATTGTCTATTATCGCAGCAATTGTATGAGAGGGTTTTGTGAGAAAATATTGTAGGTTGTGAAGAAGATTTCTTGAAGATAGAACCACATCAAGGAGAATTGAATCAGTATTCTTGTAGCTCATTCAAAGGTTAAATAATACAAGCAAGAACAATTCTGGTGGATTTTTTTACCCGAAAGGGTTTTCTCCACGTACATACTATGTCCTTTCTATTATGTCTACTTTCTTCTATCAATCTTTTGTCTACTTTCTACAACATTACAATTGATCTAATTCAAGATTAATCATACACAAGAGATTGTGGCAAAGAATACTAAAATTGAATCTATAGTAACTACATAGGATTCACATAATTTTAAGCTGTATTATTATACAATTTTACCTTCACACCTTCATCTATGTCAGATGAGGATTGGGCTAAGCTTGATAAGAAGGCATGAGGAACCATAAGATTATGTCTTGTTTATGTTGTTATCTTGAATGTTTTAGATGAAAAGACTGCATTTGATTTGTGGAAGAGGATAGGTGATATCTATCAAACTAAAAGCCTTACTAATAAACTATATCTAAAAAGATAGTTATATTCTTTAAATATGGAAGATGGTAATTCTGTTGCACATCGTTTAAATGCTTTTAATTTGATTCTGAGTCAGTTAGCATCTACAGATGTAAATCTAGAAGATGAAGATAAATGGATTTTGTTACTTTATTCTTTACCAGAGTCTTGGGAAAATCTGATTTGTTGCTATCAGTGGTAGTGGTGCAGATCCAAAGATGGACTATGTAATTCCTACTCTCCTATTAGAGGAGATGAGGAGGAAGTCCAAAGAGGAATCCCAAGATGCCTTGTTTGTAAGAGGAAGGTATGAGAAAAAGGAACCTAAGGGAGACAAGGAAGGAAATGGTAAGTATAAAGGATGGTCTAAAACCCCTAGTAAGAGTATGGTAAAGTGTTGGAACTATGGGAAACTAGGACATGTGAAGAAGGATTGTAAGAACAAGAAAAATAGTTTTGATTCTTCTTCAGAGGAATCCTCAGATGATAGTAATGATGCATTGGTTATTTCAGCTAATATTGTTTGTGATAACTCTTTTCTTGATGTTTCAAAGTGATCTTCATGGAGAGGATGGTAGTCATGATTCCATGTGTAACTCGGTGCCACGATTCAGTGGGAGTTATTGGAAGTGATGTGGATGCATCATTGGTATGGTTATCTTCATGTCATTGGGGATATGTCTTCTTGGTTTGGAGTCGTTATGTCATGATTTACTCTTGTTGCATTTAGAGTTTGACTTGGTACTTGTTCTCTTGAGACTAGGATGTTTATGTAAGTGATGATGCATGCCATCTCCTTGGAGGAGATTTTTATATCATGGATGTCATGTTTATGTTCTTGATTTATGATTGGAGATTTGAAATTGATCGTAATAGTTCTATTTGTATTGGGTACATTAATCATTTGCTTGATTACTTCATGATGGTGTCGTGTTGCCTTTTGACTTTGGCATGGATTGGCTAGTTACAGGTCCTTATGGATACTTGGAGAATAGGTGATGGTTGAGTTCTCTTATGGTAAGATATATATGTTGGAATGGTTACTTGTGAGAAAATATTTTCTCAACAATAAAGACCAAGAAGCCTACACCTAGGATGAATGTGAGTTCAACACACTCGACAATAATTTATTTGAAAGGTATTTTCCCATTATATATTTCAAGATGTGTTATGTCTCATGCTTTGATTTCTCATGGGATTGATTTGATTCATGGTTGATTATGGAGACTCATTTAAGGATGGTTTAGCATGAGTTTATATGTTTTATCTTTCATAGATATGGATTTTGAGCTATGGATAGTTAGTTTTGGAGGATTCATTTTGAGGCATGTTATGACATGGTTTATGGGCTGATTTCTAGTTATGGGGATGTTTACCTTGGGTTTGATCTTCTTGGTTTAGAGATAATGGTTTTTTCTTGACCTTTTGGGAGTTGTGTCATTAACAACGGATTCTTTGATCGTGTTGAGGCCATGTATGATCTTCATTTAGGAGATGGTTATCACGATGTCTTGGATAGCTTGGCTACATTTTTTATTGGGAGTTTTTGACAGTGATGGTTTTGATGTTTATCTTGTTGCCATGTATAGCTCAGTATTATAGTTTTGTGGGAGCTTTGATAGGATATGAATATCTTCATGAAATTTGGAGAGGTTGTTGTTTTTTTGGTTTTGAGTAGCAATCATTTTCTTGGAGCTTTATGATTATGCAGGTTGCATTTGAAGTTGGCATGGATTGATTGATGGGTGCTCATGGATACTAAAAATACTTGGTAAAGGTATTGATTAAGAAATTTGACACTTTGATCGATTTTGTAGAAAATTTCTCATGGTGCGTGAAGGCCATTGGCCTTTATTCCTATACTTGATTTATATTAAATGATTCCTTGTTTAGAATAATTGCAATGCATAATGTCAAGTGGAAGAATTTTGGGAATAGGATGCCATTTAATTTCATTCTAAACATATTTCATGTATCTCCTAAGTCCTTGGAATGGGTTTCACAACTCTAGGATTAGGAAGAGATTAATTTGGAATGAAATAGATATTTAATTTGACATTTGTAATTATTTATAAGTGTTAGGAGCATGTTGGGACACCTTGGAATGAGCTCCTGCAAAATAGGAGCACATGGGTGCAGACATGGGAGGTGGGATCCACCTTGGTTCAGTTAACTAGTTGGTGAATTGAGTACACTTCAAAAATGCATTTGAGGTTCAGTTTAGTTTAGTTTAGTTATGTTTTATTTATCTTTAGTTTCATGTTAGTTAATCTCAGTTGACTTGAGTTGCATGGACATATAATAGGTTGATACATTCAGTTGACAAATGGAGGATCATGCATGCACATTGTTTTGCATGAATCAGTGGCAAATGTCTTTCAGTTAACAAAGATCAACTTGGGCCCACCTTGGGTGCCCAAGTTGGAATCTTTGAGTTACAACTAATGCAAGGAAAATATAATTTTAATGATCAATTAAGTGGGACCCATTTTGGATGCCTTCTTTGAGGATGAGCTTGCAGAAGATATTTTTGACATCTACAAGGTTAACACTTCAGTGTTGGGTGCCAAATTTGAGGGAGACTATTGTTTGACTTTTTCATGCATGTTTGAACTTAACTTGGCAACCCTAGGTGTGGATTTTCTCAAGAGGCTTTGTGATACTATAATTGTTAACTCTTATGAGTTTGTAAGGAAGAATATTGTCTATTATTGCAGCAATTGTATGAGAGCATTTTTTGAGAAAATATTACAAGTTGTGAAGAATATTTCTTGAAGATAGAAGAATCACATCAAGGAGAATTGAATCAATATTATTGTAACTCAATCAAAGGTTAAATAATACAAGCAAGAACAATTTTGGTGGAGTTTTTTACCTGAAAGGGTTTTCTCCATGTACATATTGTGTCCTTTCTATTCTATCTACTTTCTTCTATCAATATTCTATCTACTTTCTACAACATTAAAATTGTTCTAATTCAAGATTAATCATACACAAGATATTGTGACAAAGAATACTAAAATTGAATCTACAGTTACACAAGATTCACATAATTTTAAGCTATATTATTATACAGTTTTACCTTCATTTTCAACAATAGTACCTAAAAAAATAGTGTTACATTTATGTCTTTTCAAATAGTAACAATAATTCTCACCCTTAAAGTATGTCAAATTTGAGTATATTTGAAAATAATTTTAGGCCAACCCCTTAACAACATCATATGTGAAGAAAAATATTCAAGTTGAAAAGTATTGAAAAAATTATGAATCGAGGACAAGGTAGCTTAAGGTCTAATATAAAAATAGAAGAGATTCTTAAGATATCCCTTGTGATATCCTAAAATGTTATGTCCTAATATAAGATGCTAAATAACTATTAATGCAATAAGAGGAAAGTAACACAAAGAGGACACCTCAACGATTAGCTTAAGAAATTGATAAAGATGAAAGCAAGATGAAACAAATTAAGATTGATTATACCTTCATGATGCTTCTTCCTTGGTTGGCCCTTTGATCTTTGAAGATTTGTGTGCTCTTTGGATGACAAGCTAAATTAATTATGCAAAGTGATATGCAAGATGGGTGAAGACATGGTAATGGTGAGATGCTAAATGCTATGGTGGATGAGAGCTCAAAAGAAAATTTTGCAAGAGTTTTGATAGCAAAATATTTGATTCCCAAAATTCGAGGAAGGAGGGGGTATTTATAGAACATTTTGAATTCTCTAGAGAATTCAATGGTTGAGATTAATCCAACAAATCCAAGATGAAGGGCTATGGTGAGTTGAGGACTCACAAGCCCTCACATCTTGACATGTGGAATGTGAGATGGCTTAGGGTGAGATGATGTGGGAGTGAGGTGGAAGAGAGGTACATGAGGTGGAAGAAGGACAAGTACCTTTTAGGTACCTTAGGGGATGATAAGATTTCTTGGAGGAATACAAGTGAATTAAAAATTCACAATGATTGGAAGAATCTAGTGGATAAGAGAGGGTTTCCAAAAAGGTGGGGATTTGCCACATGTGAATGATGTGACAAGTCCAAGGTTCTAGAATTCTTTGGCACATGTGATGTGACAAGTCAAAGCTTCTAAAATTTTGCATGGGGAAGACAAGATTCCTTGGAGGAATAAAAGTGAATTAAAAATTCACATGGGGAAGAGAGGAGCCTTGGATGAATAAAAAGGAATTAAAAATTCTTTGGGAGATGGGTAGAGTTGAGCAATGTACTGATTAGGCTTAACTGATTATTGATTAGAAGATGATTAGTGACTAATGAAGGTTAAGAAGCCAACTTGCAAAAGTTGGAGGATGTGACATGTCTTAATCAATGATTAGGCATGTGCACATCTCTAATGAAGAAATTAAGAGGTTGATTAAGATTAAGAAAATGATGGCACATGTGAGTAATTAAATAAATTTCATATTTATTTAATTCATTTGATGAAAGGGAGGATTAAAGAGATAAAGGATTTAATTATTAACTAAATACCTTAGGGATTTGGCATCTAATTAAGGGTATTAATTAAATAATAGTAGCATTACTTAATTAATGCAAATAAGAGGATATTTAGATGAAAAAGGGGTAAATTTGGATAAATGAACTGTCCAAATTTAGGTGTCTACATCCCTAATGACCACAAAAAGGATATTGAGGATCCAAAATACTCAAATCCAGGTTAACTTAGAACCAAAAAGAAGGCCTTGGAAAAGAATACACCAAGGAAAATAAGTAAGATTTAGCTCAAGAATGGCTAACCAAATGGTGTAGGATCTGTGTTACCAAACTATTAATAAAGTTTACAAAAACCATCTCTGATTTAAGATAGACACAATAGAAAAATGAGGAAAAATCCAAGAGTAGCCTTTATGGGGCTTGCAATTTCTAAATTGAGTATCAAAATACTATTTTCAATATTTCAACCATGAATTTTAAGAATGACCTCCAATTTTGTGTACCATATATAAAGGGATAATATCTTGAGAATAGTTTCAAAAGTTTCACAATCCTAATTGGATGAGTGAAAATTTAATTTATCCTCTAGAAAAGTTAAAAAGCTCCAAGTCACTTTGTAAAATAGATCTACAAGATTATTGATCCCCTTTTTAAAAAACCTCAAAGCTTAGACTTAATGGGTCTTAACATGAGAGCAATCCTGAAAATAAAGAATAAGAGACCACTAGATTGATTATTGCTTAGTTTAGAAGCCATTGTGAAAGCTAAAGCTTAATGGATTTCCAAGCTCTC
Organism: Sequoiadendron giganteum; assembly: GCA_007115665.2. NCBI lineage: Eukaryota > Viridiplantae > Streptophyta > Pinopsida > Cupressales > Cupressaceae > Sequoiadendron > Sequoiadendron giganteum. The sequence continues at coordinate 5,537,309 of CM021109.1, forward strand.
CAAATAATTTAAATCACAAAAGACCTTAGATTTGAATATGATATTTCACAATGAGAAGGGTATGTAATCTAATCGCCTTTCAAGATGACCTCCTGAAAGAGACACTAGAATAAATACATTGAAAAACAAAAAAATGTGTTCCTCATTAGCTTCTAAAGCTTGAGTGATCCATTTGGAATATAGAGTCAAACATTAACATTGGGTGGAAATTAATCCAAGACCCTTAGATCCATGTGAGAGAAAATTATTCCCTAGCCACCTAATGAAAACCTTTATGATTTTCAAAAGAGGTCCAAAGAAAAAAATTGAGGATATTTTCAACCTTTAGATAAAAGACTTTAGAAGGGATTTGAAAAGAAGAATAGTTTAAACATGAGTGACCACCAAAAAATGTAACAAATTTGGAAATTTCGATACCAAAGAGAGAGGTTAAATAATCCAATACACTAACTTCTTCTTGATTTTAGATAAAACAATTTCTTAGAGTGGTAGGAGAAGATTGAAAAGTGAAAGGAATAATAAAGAACCTAAATATCTCAACATGCCCAATCCATTTCCATTTATAAGAGTCAATCCAAGGAGGCTTAGGTAGAAATGATTGTCTATAATAGTGATTTTTTCCATTGAATGCTAGAACCTAAGGCTTTATGAAAATTTATAAGAAATGAAAATATTGGTTAACATGTTATTTTACTCTTCTAAAAGAGTGAGAAAGGAATAATCAAGAAAATATCCATTCATCACCCATATTTGGTCAATGAAATTGAGCTTTAATCTAGGCACCTCTAGCAAAATGGTTATAATTTTTTTTTGTTTTTGATGGTCAATCTCAACAAACTATAACTACAAAGTAAGAGTTAATGGATTGTATTCAATCACCATAATCACATTGAATAGATCCAAGGTGGTGGCCTCATGTGCATGGTAGAAAAACCTATCCAACTAGCATCCATAGATGTGAAGGAAGTGGGAGGTGCACTTGATAAACCCATTCATCCAATCAATCCAACCTATGTGCTAAGAAGGTTTGGGCTCAAGATTCCGTATCTAATGAATGTGGTTCAATGTGAACTTATGAGTTAACAAAGGTGTATTAAGAAAAAAGTACATTGTCAATCTTAGGAGAGAAACTTTCCATTTAATTTATAAAATTGGATTGGATAATGATAAAAAAAATAGTGTTCTTTGACAAAGGCTCCATTGAAAAAGGAAAACAACTAGAAAAGGAGAAAAAAATGATTAGAAATCATGGCATGATCAATTCATTTGTACACTCTACCAAACCTAGCTTGGAACTTGTTAATGTAGTATAATGTGAACAAGTGTGATGACATTCTATATTGAGATCAAAGAGGCCCAATTTATTGTGCATAAAATACCAATAGTTTTTTCTAGTTGTAGTGATGAAAAATGTATCCCTTTAAATTTTCTCTTGTTGGGGCCCTCCTAGTGAAATTGGACTTAATTGTGCTTTAATTTAGTGTTGTAAAGTGTATCCCTTTACACTTTCACACTTATTTAGGGCTCCCTTAATTAATTGAGCTTAATTATGCCTTAATTGGCCCTTTAATTTATTTTCCAAGCCCATTTAATTATATTTTCCAAAGAGGAAACCTGGCATTCATTAATGCCTTAACATAACACTTCACAATGACCAATGTGTGTCCTATGTTTATGGACCTGGGATCCATTCACCCATGGGCGAATGGGTCCTCCCTAGACCATAGGACCTAAATTTAAATTATGTTTTTGGTGGTATTTTATCATATTCAAATATGTGATTCAATGTTGACTTGTGATATTTGAATTTTGGGAAATTAAGGATACATATCTATAAATATAAGGTTATTTCACTATGTTTCACCTAGCAATTTGAAGTGAGCATTCCTATATAAAAGTTGATGATCAAGAGAACTTTCAAGGGAATTCAAGATTAGATTATCAGAGTTTTATTGCAGCATCCAAGATCCAATTGTCATGTCAAAGTCTTCTTGCATCATGCATGGTTTTTTGGAGATAACATTATGGTGTAGGTTTCATGATCAGATCGAGTATTCAAAGCACTATTTTGAGCAAGATTCAAAGTTCAAGATCCACATCCATTGAATTCAATTCATGCAAGTTGTAGATCTATATTCCAAGGTTTTTTTGAGTGGTAACATAGCATTGTTCATTCTTCATTCCCTCTTTCATTTCATTTCAAGGTTTGGTTACCAAAACGGGGTTTGACCAAGGTAAACCCCTATTCACCAAAAAAAAAAACATTTTTCCCTCTCATCTTATGTTTGCAGATCTAGGTGGAAGAAAGCTTGAAGATCTCTTGAAGAGAAAATTTGAAGATGCAAAAGTTGTCATCTCACGAAAACTCACCTACAAATTTTTTTTTTGACATTACCACACTACCACTTAAAAAATTGGAAGAATTAGATCTACATCAAAGGATTTTGAAAGTTGAAGAAAAACCCTAAAAGTGGACCCATTCACCCCTGGGTGAATGAGTCCCAATCAACCTTCAAAAACTCACTTTTGGTGATTGGTAAACACAATTCTTCCCTTCTCAAATCTGTAATTTAATTTTTGGTTCTGCTTATTTTGAGTTTAATATTGTTGTTTCAAGTTTAATTTGACATAATTGCGCTGGTTTGCTATTTTTAGTTTTTGTCCCAAAAGTGTCTAGTGAACTTGATCCCCGTCCTTCAGTCATAAAGGAAATTTGTAGATTCACACCTTGAGTTGACTCACCTAAGGGTTGTAAGCCAACTCTTTGTGTGGATCTCATTTCCTAATGAAAGAGTGAGAATTAGGTGTCTAAAGTGGTTCATCAATCCCATTTTGATAACCCACCTACTTTTTCACCCATTTCACTAGAGTTATCCACTACATGGGAATAAATCCATGATTATCATGTAATCCATCTCAACAATAATAAAGTCTCAACACAAAACCCAATTGGTGGTAGGAATTAAATTGGTGATCTAGTGCCAAGGTTATAAAGAACTATTGCAAGAACTATTTGAAATTCTTTATTTAACACACATGTAGGTTGAATTTAAATTTTATTTTAAACATCTTCATCAAAAAATCATAGAGGCTAGCATTGAAGGAAGTTAGTGGAAAATAATAGGATTTATTCTATAGACCATTTATTGTTTAGTCATTGTTTCTTGTGCATTTTGTTATTTTAATAAAATACCTTGAATGATCTTAAGGGAGAACTCTCCCCATATTTACAAATATTGGGTAAGTACAAAAAGATGGGGGGCCAAAAAGGGGTCTTAAGTGGCCACTTTTTTTCTAAAATCAGGAAATACTGACCTTGGATGTGAAATTGAGGATAGTTACACTAAAAAAAAATAGATACAACAAAAATAAGGATCGTAGTGTTGTGAGTCTACTTTCTGAACTACTATTTTTTTTTAAAAACGGTAGAGATTAAGGGGTTCAAAAGAGGGAGCCACATAAATTGGTGTTGTTTTTGTCAAAAAAACATAACATAGCGACTTTTGTGGCTAACTCAAAAGGTAAAATTTTGTTTGGTATTTTTAAAATCGCTTTAGTAAGAAATTAGCTAACAACATGTAGTTTATGCATGATTTTTCTAATAGTTTTTTAATGAATATTTAATTTTTTACTAATTTTCAAAGTGGACACAAGTTCCTGAAAAATAGAATTTTGTCCACGCTGCCCCTTTAAATTTTGAAAATTAATTGTAAAACATTTTTTTTAAATATGTGTAGAATGGAGTCTAGTTCCTAAAATTGTAATTTATTTAAAATTTCAATGAACAATTAATTTATAAATAAAAAACCACCAAACACTAGTTTTTTCTAAAAAACAGACACACAAACAAAATAAATTAAAGATCAAAGGATTAAAATTGTCAAAATGTGAAAAAAATTACATTGTTAAATAGCTGAGAGAGAGCCTAACATTACCTAGGTGCACAATTTTTTTGACTTTGAAACACATGCAAACTTGATGCTTAGCACAAATGCGATTATGTGAAATATTGTAGAATTTGCAAAAACATGTCTTTGGATGTTGGGAAGGAACTCCAAGCCTTTGGGTTGGTATTCCAAAGAAAATAGCAAGCCTAAGGCTTGGGGATTCCCAAAGCAAGAAACAATGTGAGGGCATTATAACATGCTCACATTATTTCGTAGTTTAGACATGATTTTTTGTGTTTGTGCCCAAGATTTGCCTAAGCAAGACATAACATGAGCATGTTATAACGAGCTTGCATTATGTCTTTCTTTGTGTTAAATGCTAGTCTATTATATGCATGTATATATATTTGTATGTTTGTATATATGTATGCTTGTATTACATGTATGTATGTATTAGTGTATGTATATGTATGTATCAATGTATGCATATGCATGTGTGTATGTATGTATGTATCAGTGTATGTATATGTATGTATCAGTGTATGTGTATGTGTATGTGTATGTATGTAAGATTGTATCTACATATGTATGTATGCTTGTATATATGTATGCATTTATGTATGTATGCATGTATGTCTTTAGAGGGAGGGAGAATTTTAAGAGAGAGAGAGAGTTGTTTAGGTAGGGTGGAAGGGAGAGAGGGAGGGAGAGAGAGAGGTAGAGAGGTAGTGAGAGAGAGACTTGAGAGAGGGAGAGGGGGTTTAAGGGAGAGACCTAAGAGAGATGAAGTGGGAGAGAAGGCATTGAAGTGAGAGGGAATTAGCTAGGTAGGGTGGGAGGGATATAGGGAGAGAGAGAGGGGGGTGGAAGAGAGAGACCTAAGAGAGAGAGGGAGAGAGAGAGAGAGGAGTTATCTAGGCAGGGTACTAGAGGGAGAGACTTGAGAGTGTGAGGGTGCTGAGAGGGAGAGACTTGAGATATAGGGAGAGAGAGGGAGTGTGAAAGAGAGAGAGTGGGAGAGAGAGTGAGTGAGTGAGTGAGTGAGTGAGTGAGTGAGAGAGAGAGCGACTTGAGAGAGGGAGAGGGTGTGGGAGAGAGAGAAAAGAAGTGGGAGAGAGGGGGTTGGAGTGAGAGGGACTTATCTAGGTAGGGTGAGAGGGATAGAGAGAGAGAGGAGAAAGAGAGAGAGAGAGAGAGAGAGGGAGGTGGTGGTAGGGAGAGACCTGAGAGATAGGGAGAGAGAGGGAGTGGGAGAGAGAGGGAGTGATGGAGAGGGAGTGGGAGAGAGATAGAGGGGGTGTGTGTGTGAGAGAGAGAGAGAGCTAGGTGGAGAGATAGGAAGGAGGGAGATATGGAGTGGTAGGGTGGGAGGGATAAAGGTATGTATAGAGAGATGGTGGGAGAGGTACATATAGAGAGAGTGAGAGAGATGGAAGGAGGGAGGTAGGGATAATGGGAGGGGTAGGTGGCGAGTGGTTGTGTGTGTGAGGGAACCAAAGGTAAGGAGAAAAAGGTAGAGAGAGAGGGAGAGGTAAGGTAGGAGAGGTAGGTATAGAGAGAGAGAGAGAAGGAAGCATGGAGGGAGGGAGGGTAGGTGGAGAGAAGATGGAAGGAGAGGGAAGGAGGGAGATAGGGAGAGGTAGGTAGAGAGAGGGATATAGGTAGGGTGGAAGAGGTAGAGAGAGAGGGTGGTGTGTGTGTGAGTGAGAGAGGGGAAGGGAGGGAGATGCAGAGAGAGAGGGGTAGGTAGAGTGAGGGAGATGTGGGCTGGGATGGATAGAGAGAGAGGGAAGGAG